>JAIGNY010000518.1:147500-157500 GCA_020152595.1 Chiridota heheva
CTTCACATTACTATTTTACTCCTTTTTTGTTACTTTATAAACTATGTACCAGAATAACAAACAAGAATTTTGTTAGCTATGCTGGTACAGAGTTCTTTTAAGTACCGAAAAAGGAGTATATTGGTAATTTAAAGGCCTTATCTCAGTCCATTTTGACAATATAAATTATTTTGCAAATATTATCTGTTTAGACTACATGTAAAATTGAAACCATTACCAAATTTGAAGAAAATATCCAGTAAATGAATTGAAGTAGTTCAATTTAAAATTGAATATACTATTCTCCCACCAAAATTAAACTTCACAATTTTGAATTTCTCTCAAAATCTACAAATTGGACTGGTAAACTTAAACAATTGGTCTGGTAAACTTAAACAATTCATCTGGATAACTTTGGAAGTCTATCATAATACCTGCAGGATCCGTGGACCACAAACATCGCTACTTTTTCATATTTAAGATTTTAGTTTCACATACATTACATTAACAATCAATGTTAAGCTCGCATTGTATCATGGGAAATCTTCATCAATCGTGGCCTCCATAGCAACACAAACCCTAGATCGAGGATCTTTATTAAAGGAAAGGCATAAATACGTTCAAAAGTTAACGTCGCCGTGCTGGTAACGTCACTTCTGGTTTTCAATTTTTGTATTGATTAGCGAGAAATCTTTGATGTTATCGATCACACATCCGCCGGATAGAACATAGTGGCATGCATTGTCGATAACATCACACATTTCTCGCAATCAATAAGGAAAATGAAAACCGTCATCGACACGGCGGTGTTTACTTCTGAATTTATTTATGGGACGATGTCTTTCCTTCAACACTCGTTCGAGGGCATCTCCCGGACTGTCAAGAAGAATCTTGCACCGGATTATTAAGTACAGCTTGCAAAAATCATCGTTTGATTAACCCAATCACTGATTACGCGAGCCCATATTTTGGATTGACTCAATCACCTGATTACGCAGCGAGCCCATCGTTTTATTGACCCAAGCACTGGTTACGCTAACCCATCGTTTTATTGACCCAACCACTGATTACGCGAGCCCATCGTTTGATTGACTCAACCCCTGATTACGCGAGCCCATCGTTTGAATAACCCAACCACTGATTACGTGAGTCGGAGCCTATCGTTTGATTGACCCAACCACTGATTACGCGAGCCCATCGTTTGTATTGAGTCAATCACCTGATTACCCAGCGAGCCCATCGTTTTATTGACCCAACCACTGATTACGCGAGCCATCGTTTGATTGAGCCAACCGCTGATTATGTGAGCCCATCGTTTGATTGGCCCAACCGTTGATTACGCGAACCCATGTACCCTCTTAAAAGAAGCAAAACAAAAGAAGAGCAAAAGAATTTAAGGGTTTAACCTTTTTTTTTTTACTGATATTATCCGTAATTATGCAAACTCAAACTAGGTCGATTTATAAAGTTGAAAGTCATTGAGGAACTATCTGATTATGCCGGCAAAAATGGACTGACAAATTGTCAGTGGTATGGTGCTGATATTGATTTTTCCGAATTAGGTAAATTTGGAAAATTCAACCGAGTTTTGTTTGTAATTGGTGACGAATACGTACTTTTATTTAGTCAGATTCACAAGTTAAGATACATGTGTTTTCATTCAACCTTGTGTTAGCTGGAGAATGACTAGTTTTACATGGGATGGACATTCAGGCATTTTCATAATACATCTTCCATGTGTAGTTGTGTCATCAGAAAAGAGAAAACGTATTAAGTTCCTTCTGTTAATTCATTATTTTGTATTCCTTCACCAACGTTTTTTTCTGTCTTTGAAAGTCTGATGATTACTAGTGATGAGATAGAGATAGTACATACATTAATACTCTGGGCGGTCTTTTCTTTCATACAACTCATGCATAATACATTAACAAATCTTGAAACTGATTAGTCATAACTTGGAAACCATTGGTGCTAGTTGTTTTTTCTAATGAATGTACAATCTCTAGCTTCTTGAAACGAGTGTCAGCTTGTATCGTAGTGGTCAAGCATAAAGCGGAGGCAATTAAAGAACAAAATGGCGAAGAAAATCTTTAAAAATAAAATGATAATAATAGCAATATTTATGTATATATATATATATATATATATATATATATATATATATATATATATATATATATATATATATATATATATATATATATATATATATATATATATATATATATATATATATATATATATATATATATGTATATTTATATATATATATATATATATATATATATATATATATATATATATATATTATATATATATATATTATATATATATATATATATATATATATATATATATATATATATATATATATATATATATATATATATATATTTATATATATATATATATATATATATATATATATATATATATATATATATATATATATATATATATATATATATATATATATATATATATATATATATATATATATATATATATATATATATATATATATATATATATATATATATATATATATATATATATATATATATATATATATATATATATATATATATATATATATATATATATATATATATATATATATATATATGTATATACATTTTTCGTATAAAAAGTTTTCGAAAAAGTGCAGGAATCTGGCTTCATGGCCCCAAGGTTCTTAGTTTGAGAAAAGCGGAATTTGAGGGGAGCATGGGGCACGTTCCCCACCCTCACTTTTTGTCCAAAAGAAACTTTTGTATAATGATGTATTGTATTTTAGCGTGATTTTGTAACCCCCTCCCCCATCCTCCCTTTTTTCTACACACACACACTTTTTACTTTTCCCCACTTTCGGTAGACAAATTCTGCTTATATTGAGATTGGGGAGCCAGGAATAATGTTGTAAATTACCCATCGGGCGAATAGGTAAAAGTCTTCTTTTGAAACTTGCTGCTTACAAAATTATTGGAAGCATGCTTGCCCTCTCCCATCACGGCCCTTGGAGTCGGTACCCCAGGTAGAATGATATGCTTTAATTGTGTCAAATAAATACAAAATGTATGTAACAAATTCTTTTTATTATGTAAAATTTGTGACTGAGTGGATTTCGATTTGTTTTTAAGCTTCACGAATGACCCTAAATTGATATAAGTTTCAAAGGGCTTCCCCCAGCCCGGTCCGCTCTCATCTTTCAAAAGGGCACCTCCGGTCCGTCATCAACTTTCAAAAGAGCACCTTCTGCTCTTCTTGCTTTAGGGCAAGGGGGTAATGTCCGCCCTTTCCAACGCGATTCCGACATCGCTTGCAAAGCGTCAAAATCCCCATGAGCCCCCACGATGCCCACTGCGTAATAAAGCTTTAGATATCGTTTTAAAATGTTGAAACTGTTCATCAAGTAAGCTGCCTCAACAGCAATATGATGCAAATTTTAATAACAATGTTTCCTTTTGCGGAAATATACATACTAACAGCAAAATATTATTATACGTATAGAATTAAGATGGATTTTACATCCTTGCAACAAGACACGCTTTTTACTATGGCGTATTTTCCTCACATTGCTAATATATCAGCCATTTTTTGAGGTAAATAATTAATTATCACAATAGAGGGATTTTATTACGTGACTCTAAGTCATTTTACAGGGCAAGCGTCGTTGCGTTTCATGCGTCTTCACACAGCTCAGTCACATTTCACGTACAACAAACATACTGTATGCTAATCTACCTACCAGTTCAGCGAATTTTGCTGATTGAAGTTTTTTATTCCCTTCCGATTTTACTTCATATTTTACTTACGTTTTGTATATTCACCGGGTATTATCATATACGAAGAGTAACTTTTACGCGAAAGCCATTTAACTGCTCGTTATGCGCAGACAAAGCCTACATAGACCAACCTGATATAAAGTGCTCGCTTTAAATTCTAGTGTGAACCGTAGGTTGAAAGCTGTTGCGTCGTGCAGCAAAAACCCACTTCGAACGTCGATCAGGATCAAATAGAAATTCGAGAAAACGTCTTTTTATTCCCCGGCACACGTCTATTAGTGCAACCGACGGCACAGTAAGATTCCGGCATAAATATCTTACAAAAATTATCTTATATAACAACATGCATAGACGAGTGTTCTTTCTCGACAAAATGGCGATGTAAACAAAATCATGTGACCTCATGACATCAGCTGAAACATCCTTATTAATGAATCACAACTAATAAATAATAACATCACACAAATACACTTCCAAGTGGCAATCATTATACGAAATATAACTAAAAGATTTGATAGATTTCTTTTGAAGTCCTCTTTCATATAAGATGGACTTGACCCCTGAACTAATCACAGATAACCTAGTGATTTTACGCATAAGTTATTAGACTCTCTTTTTTTAATGCAAACAAAAGATGTTCTTTTGAAGAGACAGATGGTGTTACTGCAGCGAGTTGAGCTCCCTGCTTATTAACTCTGGTGATCTTAAAGGCACTTACAGAAAATTTATAGCTAGAGTTATTCAATTGCGCTATATGGATATATAGCCCATTCAGGCTATTTTAGTTCTAGTTTTGAAATGCAAGTTATATCCCAAACGAGCTATCAACTACAAGTTGTATACCCCAATTTGGCTATATTGTGGGACAAATCCCAAACGGGATATTATCAACCAATTGGGACATGAAAGCAGCGTTTTTTATCTTCGGAAACGTTCGCTGGCCCTCTGAGTCTATGTTATAAATGTATGCTAAATTATTTTTGATCGCGCTTAGCGAAAACCGAATTTTTTAGCCTTTTGAATGAGATTTGGAATGCAAAATTCTTTAAAACTACGCACTAATACAAAGTGTTGTTACATCCATGGATCGATCTATGTAAGTCAAACATGACAACACAGCAAAATGTCGAATAAACGCTTAGGATTAGATAAACGCTGCACAAATCCGAACGTATCCGAACAAAAATCTGGATTTTGGGGCTAGCCTTGCTTAAGATCAAAACCCCTTACAGCCTTAAGGGATGTTGAGCTAAAAATGATTGTGTTGCTTACAACCATTGGATATGTTAGTAGATGAGTGTGAAGTATACCTATAAGCCTGTGACCTACCCTGTAAATAAGCGTTGAAAAAGATAATGACAGTTTAATAAGTTTTCAATCAAACTTCGAAATGAGTGTGACATCATAGTAAGATATATACATCTGTGACTATCATGACAATTGATAGCCTTGTGCATCGTGTGTGTGGGGAGGGTGGGGAGTGGTGGAGAGGGGTTGGGAGTGGTGGGGAGGGGTGGGGAGGGGAGGGAGGAGTGGAGAGTGGTGGGGAGGGGTATGTAGGGGAGGGGTATGTAGGGGAGGGGTGGGGAGGGGAAGGGTGGGTGGGGTAGGGAGTGGGGGTGGGAGTGGATACACCTTTATTCATGTTCTTTTCAAAGTGAAACTGAAACGTAACTGAAGCTGAAGCAGAGGCGGCAAACTCTTAGGGGCCGAAACACTCGAGACTAAGAACCCACTTTATGCATCAAATATCGCTCAGTTACCACCAAGGCCCATAAATGCAGGCAAGAGCCACGAGAGTGGTCCCACTGTGTGTAAATTTATTATGGGTTATGGTAAAGCGTTACACCGGCTATGAATGATAATCGTCCATAGTATACAAGAAGACCCTTTAATTTTGTTGTATGTAATAAAACAAAAGCAGTGGTGTTCCTTAGGGGGGGGGGGCAGGGCTCTCCCTTAAAACAAATTATATCTCCCTCCCCCTCCCGTCCCTAAAAAAAAAAATCATTTTTCAACTTCTGCGAAATTTTCATTAATTTTTGGAAAATTTCGGGAATTCTCCTTCATTTCTGGGGATATTTCCTTCATTTTCGTGAAATCAAAGAGCTTGAAGCTCTTTAGTTAAATCTTTTTCAATTATCGGGAAATGTTCTTCAATTTCCAGGTAAATTCTTCACTTTCCAGTAAAGCAAACTGTCAATTCGAGAAATTCTCAGGAAGTTTTGCGGAAATAAAAAAAAAATTCCAACAATTTTACGCATTTTCCTTCAATTTAATGTTAATAATTAGACACTTTCATCAAAATAAAGCATGCATGTAACTAGGAAATAAAACCTCTTCCCCCTAACTCCCACGCCTCTGTCTTCCCTAATCTTAAAACGGCCTTCAGTGTGTTTTTTTGTGTTGGGGGAGGGGGGCGCTTAAGCCCTTTCAAAAACGAAAAGCCAGACACGGCCCTTAAAGAAAGAAAACAAAGTTATATAGGCTTTAATTTATTCATTATAAAATAGAATAGATACAATAAATAAAGACGATCTGCAACTTGGTTCTCCTGAAATAAATTCTACACACATAGAATTTGGCAGGTTGCAAGATTACAGTGCATACGTGATGGACGCTAACAATTTATTATTCTGCTAGCTTAGCTCTTTAAATTTGAGAACCGCATCCGGTATAGCTGTATAGTCAACATTCTCACCGTATTATACGCTATAGCCATTACATGGGTGCTATACAAGTACTGCATAGTATTGCCTAGTGCCTACCGAGTGAGGTGTTTATCTCACTACATCCGGTGAGACTTGCCGCGTTTATTTCAAATTTTAAATGATATTATTTCCCTTCACTATCTCTTTGCGACTCTTCAAAAAATATTTTGATGTAATAAATATTTTCTATTATGTTTCTGAAACAGTAAAATTGTCTAAATGATACCATTCTCCATATCACTTTTTTGACCTGGCTATTAAAATATTGGATTGGCACCGGAAGTTTTCGTCTACATTCCTCAACGTTGCCAATTTACATGACTTTTGCGAATAAAAACAACGTAACAAATTTCTTATTTAGCATTGCTGAAATTGATTGTAGCATAGTAACCATTAAACTACAACCTTTAATACCACTTAATTTGAAGTCCATATTCTCTTTATTAAAACAAATTTAAAATATAGTTCTTAATTAAAAGATGGCGGATTTTGAGCATGGAGTTTACAACACTAGACCTGTCGCGTCCTGAGGGCCATGACAGACAAAAGCGAAACAAGCAAAGTAACTCTGCAGGAAACCAACCAATATGACAGACCGTTTTTCGCATGAGAAGGAATTGCTCTACCACGGAAGCAACCGCAAACAAATTCGTCTTCAAGTGTGAAAGCAAAATCTACTTTGTTCAGTTGTTAGGTCAATGCCAAATTTTCACAGCAGACATAAGTGACACAAATGAAAAGCCAAATGTAAAACAAAATTGCATCTGCAAAATGAAAACGAGTTTCGGGGACAAAAAAGAAGTAAGATTATTCCTCTCATCGACGGTTTAAGCAAAATACAATTATTCCATACATTTGCATCAAATTAGACAATATACAATACCTGTACCCCGCGGGTAGCTCCAAGCTTAATGAACTGCAGATGAGTTGAAATGATGAATCTTGTTTTGCAGATTATTTAAATGTTTTGCTGGCACTAATATCTGAATATACATCGCAACAACAACACTGAAAGCAGTCTTCGACAGTGGAGGAAGTGCACCCAGAAAGATATATTGTTTGTGTAGAGATGTCGTTACTGCTGATTGGGGGTAGTGCAGTCAAGCTTCAACAAGTTATCACAAGTTTGGGAAAGTCATCTGATTTATTCATTGTGAAATTTTTATTGAATGTTTTGCCATGATGATGATGATGATGATGATGATGGTAATGATGATAATAATATTAATATTACTACTACTACTACTACTACTACTACTACTACTACTACTACTACTACTACTACTACTACTACTACTACTACTACTACTACTACTACTACTACTACTACTACTACTACTACTACTACTATAATAATAATAATAATAATAATAATAATAATAATAATAATAATAATAACAATAGTAATAATAATACTAATAATAATAATAATTACTATATAGTAAAGTATAAAAATAATAAAGCTAATAATAATAGGGTTTGAACGGAGAAGGTAATACTATTTGGGGTCATTTTGTAACGAAAAGACAGAATATGGTATCGAATTTAGTGCCCCATGTTTAAAACTATTGATTTTTGAGAGTTCAGAATTCAAGTGTTAATTCCTGTTTTCAGATTGATGTTAATGGCACATGAAATTAAAAACGCGAAAAATGGAAATTCAAGGCTCAATTCGTTAAACATAATCACCTCTTCCTCTGGATTATGTAATTCTAATAAAACCTGACCGTTAAAATAACTTTTCGATATATTTATGTCAAATTCTTGGAATTTGGGGTGCCCTAATTTAAGGGAAAATACACAAAATAATGTGGAGACCAAAAATATTTTTCTTAGATATGAATTTAAAATGCCGAAGAAATTAATCAGTTATCTTTTCATACTATATTCGGCTATTTATTTTATCGATTTCTTACAGAACATTGCAATTTCAAACTTCTTTTGCGATATGAGCCTACACTTAGGCCAATGCCTATACAGATTACGTTAGGCTAGTCTGGATCTGCTGACGATGATAGGGTTCTCGAAATTTAAAATGCTTACAACCACTAGGCCTACGTGCTAAACTAAAGAAATGTTAAAATCATGCATACTCACAGGACATCCTGGCGTCAAGAAAACGAAAAAGAAATCTAAAATCAATTTAAAAAAAGTCGTAGGAATCACAGTAGTCTGCAGTGCATTATGCATAGACCGTAGGGTACATTTGGACTAGCGTTAGTGTTGCGCACGCATGATACGTTTAAATCGAATGTTTTTGTAAACAAAACGACCAGGCCAGCCGCGTAAGAGTAGCGCGGCATATTCAATTTTGCAGGCGTTTACGCGCACGCACGCTTACTGTATATCAAAAACACTAAAGCACCCGCCACAATAATCTGTTTCAAGACAAATTAGTTCCGATTTGTTCTTTCTTTTTCATCAGTTTTAGTTGTAAGTCGTATTTGATATGTTCATCATTTGTTTTGAGGCACAAAACGTGGACGTAGGCCTAGCGCCATAATGTATAGTGGCATATTGGCAAAGAAATTATTTCTTAAGCCTTTTCTCTGGGGGTTCTCATTTGGTCCAGCGCAGTTATTTACCATGAGTTTGTGCTTTTGCGGTAGTACATGTCAAAATTCTACGAAGCAATTAACATTTAACATTCAATAGAAATGCTAAGTTTTAGTCAAATATCATGATAATTATTCTTTTATCATGATTTTTTCATTAAATAAATAACATTACATACCATTAAATCCTGATTTGTGATAACGTCCCATCTCCCATGTACGCAAGTGGACGATTTGTAGTCTTCCCGTAAATCGTATGCGCCGCCGAGTGCAAAATCAAAACACCGGAACAGACGTATTTGGAATTAGTTTTTCGTACCATGCCATGGGTATATTGAATATGCAAATATTCAAAACACGTATTTTCATAACGAATAAGAAACGTAAATATTCTACAAATCCTAAGCATGTAAGAACAGAGTATTGGTATTTAAACCAGTGTTTCATTGCATGTATGCCTCAACGAATTTACTTGTTTCCTTTTCGATTAGTTACCAACAAAAATTGTATTAACTTTGTTACTAATTAATCTGATATTTTCTTCTGTTCTCGATATGTTACAGATAGGCCTAGACTAATGGTATTCAAGAGAAAAACAATAAAATGTCAAAAAATAGTAATTAGTAAATAGTAAGTGGTAAATTCCGTATAGTTAAATTACAACAGCTTACTGAGTATCAACAAAACTTTAGATACATAAACTGACAATGAAGCTTATTTTCACCTTTAGGCAGTTAGGCTGAGGTGCTTGAATGAGGTGAATGGGACTTTGCACATTATGGGGGCCTTATGGGAACTATTGCATTGTTATGATGGGAAAAGTCAAAGGTGAACTGCTATGAGGTCAAAGTTAGAGTTGTGGATGGGACATAAAGGGTATAGCAGTGTAACTTGTGATAAGCATGTTATAGTTTAGATTTTGAAAAAGTCAAGAATCAAAGGTGAAATATTTGTTCAAAATGAAGAGATC
>JAIGNY010000518.1:162500-177500 GCA_020152595.1 Chiridota heheva
TCGATACCTAAAACAATAGGAATCATCTATGGGTCATGATGCATCTATTATCCAAATATGACATGGTATATGTGTACTGTTCAGGATATATCGTGTTTACAAGCTAAGCGTCACATACATACATACATACATACATACATACATACATACATATAGTTTGGCAGACGACTGCATAAGTTCCTGATACTGATAGTATCGAAACCAAAAAGCTTCGGTTCAAGTAATTTTACAAGCATTGGAAATAAAAGAAATAAGAATAGTTTTTAATTAAATACAAAATATACAAAAATGCCATAGGTATCTCATCCCATGTGTATGCTTTTAATTTGTCACGTCACCACTTGTGTGAATTATTGGTCACCAGTTATACATTGCGCCCACGTTACTTGACATGTATGGGTGTGTTTCTTTCCACGCAGTTGCAAATTCCTGAAGGCACAGATCATGTCTTTGTTACGCAATTCTTTCATTCATTCAGATGGTTCATGCCTTGATTAATAGATGATTATATGGTTGTTTAATTATCTAAAGTCTAATCTAATTTTTTGCTAGTGGTCGTAGAATCAGCTTCACAAGCTAATGTCCCGGGTGCAATTCCTGTATATTCTTCTCCACTTTTCAAGTCGCCGTGGACATAGATAATATCGGCTCTTGAAAAAGCGATGTGAAATACCCAAACAACCAAACCAACTAAATGCTTAAAAGGAACAAATTAATTGAAATATATATGTGAGGCATTTTCACATCTAGGAAGGGGAAATTGAGCTTAAAGGGTCATTCTCACAACCGAGGTTTAAAGTGAGCCCAATTTTTTTTTGAGGGGATGGGGGCCATGAAACATGCTGACTCAGTTAAAATTCAAATGTTTACAGACCCCAAAAGGGTGTGGGTCTTACTTGTTCACTTGTGGCCAGGTCTCCTGTAGCTATGCCAATGCTTGAAACCCAGTTGCATCTACTCTAAAACTGATTATGGAAGTGAAATTAAACAGGTCTCAATATTCTCAGATATTAATTATGCTAATAATGTAAGGAGTCCACGAAATACATTTACCATTCCATCTCACTGCTAATGTCACAACAGCTTTTGAAAAAATAAAGAAGCACACAACCCTTAGTTTTTCTGGTTGTGAAATGACACTGCTAAGTAAAACGTAACTAGAAGACCGTCAAAGAAGGATGATAATAGCTAGTTGCCAATCCCTCCCAAGGGATATCAGACATCATAAATCTTTATCATACATCCCAATCAACATCTGTATGGAAAGATCGCTTCTTTGTTCTAATTTAAAGAATTATATGTCATTTACGTTTTTCAGTTGCCTATCCCTTCAACCTTTCAAATGCCTTGATCTTTTGAGAAATGTTAGCCAATCAGAGTTCGTATTAATAAGACGTCGGTTCTTCTTCTCTGTCATAAAGTTTGAACCAATCAAAATACATCACAGCAGTATAAAGATATCTTTGATCCGAATTGAAGTTTTTGATTAAAGATCGCTTTAACTTGTGCAAAACTTATTATTTAAAGGCCAGATATCATGCAAACGCGGATAAAATACATTCCAACGTGTCTAATTGGTTGAAATATTTACACAATCATCGACAAGCCAATCAATTACCGCCACGGAAGTGACGTTACTAGCATGTATCGGATTTATTGGTGATGAGTCAAGCAACTTTCTTGATTCGAGGCGAGATTTAAGCTGTTAAGAGACGTCATTAAATTCAACAGTTTAAGGCAATGTGTTCTTCTCTTTCCGAGTTATTCTTTCTTGTTGGTTTGTTTGAATATTCAGTTTTTACTAAGCTTATACAGCCTATCTTGGAATAGATGAGAGAATAGCAAAGTTATCTCCAATAACTGCCACTTACCCCTTGCCCCACTAACCATAACTTTACGTAACATATTTAAACATGTTTAAAGTAGACTAATCTTCGACACAGTCATGCTGTGAACAGGTGAAGGATACGTTAACCGTCATATGCCACTAAATCTTGCTTTGCACATCAACGCCTTTCCCTTTGTAAACCCTCTAGCTGGGCGTAATCATAAGCCATACGTCCGCAGATGTGTCTACAATATGCAACACTAAAAAGGTGTCATGCGGTTTGAAATAAAAATTGTTTGAATTCTGATTAGAAGTCAGTGAGACTTAAAGGCTTATGGCGGCTTCTAAAACGGCACTTAGTATTTCAGCGCGTTATGCATTTTTTTGTGGTTAGAAAAATTCGCAATGTGCTGAATTATGGGAATAAAAGAGAACAAATTCTTCACGAATTTACGATATTATAGACCTACATGTGCGCTTTGAGCTGAGAGTCCTTCAAGAGAAAGGGCGGCGGAAGGTTGTGAGGACCTACTTACGTTATTATTTTTCAGCTTAAGAAACGTTTATTTTCAAACATGAGTTTAATTGTTGGTGGCAACCCTCACCACAGATTTGGCTCAGAAGACGAACAAATGCAGTGCCACGGGAGGTGGCCCTGTATTGTTGTTTCGTAAGAAAATGTCGAGTAATTTCATGTTAGTTAAAATTATAGTGTAAACTCATTCAATCCGGTCGAAATAGTACTGAATGCTAAAATGAACTGGAGCACTAAGCTCATGCATTCCAAAGAATTTCGAAAGTGACAGCCTCGTTTGGTGCCCGTCAGTTAGTATGATGACGTCACTCGACTGAGACTGTAATTCCTTAAACAGTATGTCCCTATTATTCTCTAACAATATTTGTCAAGAGAGATGTGTGTTAAAATTCAGTTTTTGACTATTTAATTTCAAGTTATGATTTACGGTACCAGTTTAGTACCTGTAGATTATGACAGGTGGTCAGCCGCCGATTCAAACCACCGATTTAGCCGTTTTATTGCGTAATGTTCTCGTAAAATTATCTGTAAATGGTTAATTTAGAGTACTGATATGACGTATCTTGCACTCAATTAACGCATAGTTGCACATGTACATTTAACAACTGATGTCGAATGAACGGTGGTGCTTAATATCCTCGTTTACGTGCTTTCACTTTTATTTTTACACTCCCACTTGGGTCCCAGTGTTTATGTGAGGGAGGGGATCCCCTGACCTGAAGTAACGGTTCTGGGTAATTATTTCGGCTATTGATTGAATTATTATCAAAGATTCTTTTTACTCAGTGTGACTGTTTTCATCTGCAGTGGATGACCTTTGCAAGTTGGTCATTTTGTAGCAACAAATCCTGCCAGAGTGCCAAAACAGCATGAAGTTCGGTTATCAAAATATCTGTCTATACCTGTATACGTATCTGTTGAAAATGGACCCTTGAATTTGTTTATGTAAACATAGTTCATTTCAGATTTGACCGAAATCCCACAACACTACTTGGACCCTGCGTATCTCTATTTGGTCTTGCTGCGGAATGTCTATCGTAACGTTTTTATCAGCGAGCCTATATCCTGATACTGAATCACCGGAAAGTAATGTATTCATCCATTTGGTTAAGGCAATCTTTGTAGTAACACCAACAAGATGGGTTCCTTCCTCAATAGGAATGAAAACTGGTAAAGGTATTTGGGAATAAGACGGAATTATAAGTAATGGTGTCATACTACTCCTAATATGGGTTGTGAAGCTAGATATACGTGTATGACGTCATATATAACGTTCTCCTCATGAGTGCGATTTAAACGACATTAAAAATGAAATGTATTTGTATCATAATACACAAAGATTCCATCAAATTTGTTTTTGCTATACACGAAATACAATCAGTGTGAATTCAATATATAACAGCAATTGTTGCCATTATTCGAGTCTGCCTACAGGCATGGAATAAATTCGAATCTTTTGATCCAAATATATGCACATGTATAAAATATCTACATCATAAAAGTGTTCTCATGATTTTACTGTATTAACATAGCCTATAGATATTGACTTCAACTCAAAACGTTTGCAACATGAATTTGTAACATGAATGGTTTTGGTACGTTGTTGTCTGCTTCAGGTTCCTCAATGAAAAGTGAATGGAAAAATAGTCGTGATCCTTTTTGATCATGATCCTTTACATGATCCTTTTTGATCATGATCCTTTACATGATCCTTTTTGATCATGATCCTTTACCAGTTTACATGATCCTTTTTGTGGTGAACTTCGTACTTTTTAAAAATAAAATTAAAAGTATGAATTGCTCAGCTGTTTTTAGAAATATCAGATATATCAAAAATGTCCTGGTCATACTAATGTTACACCCCTTTAAAGCAATGATTCTGCACGAAAGTTTAAATGAGATCTAATCTAATGTGTATTATTCTTGATGCTATTCGACAGTTTCCTCCTCAATTTTAACAATTGTACAGCTGTTAGCCTCAGGGAACTCATGACACAACTACAAGTTTCATAGTTAAATCCTAAATAACATAAAACGGACCGAAACTCTTCAAGTTATTAGTATATTAGCAATTTTTTGCATCGTTTAACATGTAGAAGCAAAACTCGCCTACATTGGTTGAAAGATCACTGTCACCGGCATTTCATGGTTTAAGTGTAAAAAGCTGTCAAATAGTTGGTAACATGTAATTCAAAAGACAAGAAAACATGATCTGAGCATCCAATTTATAACAATGCTTGGCTCGGATGAAAGACATGGCATACGGAACATACGTTTGCATGCCAGATACTAGAAACTATATGCAATGGAAGATTTCCCTACGTTGATTACAGTCAATAAAGTAGGCCTAAGATTAAAAATACAATTACACTTAAAAAGAGAAGATTAGATGAGCCGAGTGCTCACCAAACGAAAGTGTATAAAACTATAGCATTTGCATTATGCACTTATGTCATTCTCCTCTAGACCAATAGCCGAAGGCAGCATCATTTAAATTGAGGGATTCTTATCCATAATAAACACCGCAACAAAGTTTCATCAAACCAGAAAACCAAAATGTTTAGTGGTTCCCATGCATTCTTTCATTGTTGGTTGATTTATACTAACAGACTAACTGACATTGCACACTATATTACGAAATATGCTTAATAAAATATAATCATAAGCCATGCCCACAATGTACATGATACATTAATAAAATAGAAGCTGTGAAACTTTTTCAAGATTTTTATATGTTTGTTTATATTAAGCCTTCATGCACTTTAAGCAAAATGCATGACATCACCACCAAAACCAATAAGGCACACAAGCAGACAATGTGTACCATATATGACCTTATCCAATGTATTGTCCTTGATAGTGTATTTACAAGCTCTTTTTAGCAAAACCAATTAAGCCCCGCACATGTATATTAATGATATTGAATTATCTTATACCATGAATATGTGTGCATTAGCTAACAATATAAATACACCAAGTAACAATCAAAATGAATATAAAGTTGTTAAAATATGAGCATTTGACAATTTTTACATTAGGCTCCACCTACTCATTGATATGCATGACATCACCACCAAAACCTATAGGACATACGGACATGGGCAATTTGTGTACCACATATGACATGACTCCAGTTTAAAACGTTCTTTAGATATCGTGTTTACCAGCTCTTTTCAGCAAATTCATATTAAGCCCCGCCTACTATATGTATAGTTTTATACAATGAACACCGTACACTAGCTAGCAATATAATTATACCATATATGAAACAAGAAGACATGTGATTGTTGAAATACGAGCATTTAAAAAAAATTAAATTAAGCCACTGCCCACTCATTAATATGCATGACATCACCAACAAAAACGATAGGGCCCCATGGGTTATCTGTGTACCAAATGTGACATGAATCGAGGTTACCGTCCTTGAGATACCGTGCTTACAAGCTTTTTTAAGCAAAATCATATTAAGCCCCGCCCACTATGCATATTAATGCAATACAATGTTTTTAAACCATGAATATTGCACACTAGCTAGCACCATAATTATACGACATATGAAACAAAACAGATATTCGTTTGTTAAAATATGAGAATTTCAAGATTTTTAATTAAGCTCCGCCTACTAATCAATATGCACGCCATCACTACCAAAAACAACAGGGCACATTTACAAAAACATGGGCTATTTGTAAACCACATATGACATGAATCCAGTGTATTGTTCTTAAAATATCGTGCTTACAAGCTTGCTGTCACAGACACACATACATACACACATACATACATATATACATACATACATACATACATACATACACACACCCATACACATACATACATACATACATACATACATGCGCCTGCAACAAACCATGCCTCCTGGTCAGCAATCCATGTCTTTCTTATGCTATCAGCATCAGACAAACCATGCCTCCCAAAAACTGTCATAAAAACCAAAATATACATGTCTCCTGGTCAGTCAATTGACTCTCACCTTAGCTTTGACAAACCATGTCTCCTGGTCAGACAAACCATGCCTCCTGGTCAAACAAACCATGCCTCCTGGTCAAACAAACCATGCCTCCTAGTCAGACAAAGCATGTCTCCTGGTCAGACAAACCATGCCTCCTGGTCAGACAAAGAACGCTTTCCTTGGCCTCATAAAACACACGGCAGTGTGCGGACCTATAAAGCACGATCTTCGACTTCTCTTTATATTTTAGTATTTCCAAAATAAGCTAAGACATTTCGGTAAATATGTTAAGGATCACGCAGTTTTTTTATTCTCATGAATTTTAGAACAAATGATTCCGTAGGCCTGTTGTCGTGCTTCAAATGAAAGCTATGAACAGCACTATAGATTTACAGTACATCCTTGGAACTACAACTATTTCAACATCCATCTCGATCATTTAGTTGATGAAAGTGTAGAAATCTCCACACCAAAAAAATAGATGAAGCGACCTAACGAATCCAGCCATCAAATCTCTTGTATTTCAAGTTTTTGAAGCGCCATGAAAACTTTCCTTGAACCCCTGTTATATCGGTAGAATTTTTTGTTTGAAAAACAATATTAACTGTTTATCATAATTAATCTGAGTACAATTTTGTACAACCAACTAAAGTTCGACTTCACATCAAAACTGCTTAATGCGTATTATGAGTAGTGTTGGTGAATGTCAAAATACATTATCTGATTATATTAAAAATCCTTAATTTTGAAGGATCGACGAAGCGCGACAAAGGAGCCCTACAATTAAGGCTTCTCCTTAACCTGTTGAATATCGAATGATTAACTGATTAAAATTTAAGAGAAGGCTGACTCCTTGCTATGTTGTGGGTAAGTTCACTTACAAGCCAGTACACGCATAATTAGCGTAACTTAACGGTATCATTATAATCACATTTGAAATTTTAAATTAACTGTTCGTTTATAAGGGAAATGGAAAGTTGAAAAAGGAATAACTAACGGTCCGTTATCTTCAGATCAGGATATTGCTATTCATGCATATCAGGATATTACTATTCATGCAGATCAGGATATTACTATTCATGCAGATCAGGATATTACTATTCATGCAGATCAGGATATTACTATTCATGCATATCAGGATATTACTATTCATACAGATCAGGGTATTACTATTCATGCAGATCAGGATATTACTATTCATGCAGATCAGAATATTACTATTCATGCATCAGGATATTACTATTCGTACAGATCAGGATATTACTATTCATGCAGATCAGGATATTGCTATTCATACAGATCAGGATATTACTATTCATGCAGATCAGGATATTACTATTCATGCAGCTAAGGATATTATTATTCATACAGATCAGGATATTACTATTCATGCAGATCAGGATATTACTATTCATGCATATCAGGATATTACTATTCATACAGATCAGGATATTACTATTCATGCAGATCAGGATATTACTATTCATGCAGATCAGACATCATGCAGTCATGACATATTTATTTTGCATCAAGTTTTTATGGCCTACTCCTACTGTTACAACTTCCAGACGAAAATTATAAACTGTTTCAATGAATGACTATCAATGTCTGAATGTAGGCAAATTTTCATTTACTTCAATGCTTTCTGGCTTTCAGTTTTCTTAATGTGTCTGTACTTCCGATGGCATACGCTTGCAACAACGTTTCTGTTTTGTATGCAAAAAGGAGTTGCCACTTGCCAGATTAGACTGACATCTCTATGGTGGAAATAAGTAGGTAACGTCGGAGAATCACAACGGGAGCAAGGATCGGGTCTTCTTGTCTTCCGAAGAAGCATTTCTAGCATTCTTCATGTCCATGCTTTTCTTCAACTGACTGTCTAAACAAAAACACATAAGTTCTTAACAATGTCCCAAAACGTGTTTGAGCATTCGACCTTTCCCCATAGCTTCGCTGGTGCAGGGAACACCCTTAGGAAACACCCTGTTTTTTTTTCCCATTTGCACTTGTTCACGTTCGCTTCTCATCCAAATGGCGAAGACAACCTTAGACCAATGATGTACGAACCTTCAGTTTTGACAGTTTGAAGCGTTGGCAACAATGTCAATTTTCACCAGGTTTTAAACGTTTAATAGGACAATCAGCCGAGTGTGTGGCAATCGTGTTGACAAGTTTTATAAACTATAAATCAATTTATAATGTGGTTTTAAGATAGGTAAGTTGAAGGGAGCAGAACCCATAAAAATGAAATTTCCAGTGATTTATGGAACGATTGACTTTTTAGGGTATAGATAATGTAGTTTTTGTAATAAATCCGTGACTTTTGACCTCAACATGAGAGAGACTTTCAAGTCGTTAATGACAATTTCGTGCTTGATCGGTTACGGATCTTGTTCAGCTTTTATATACAATTTAACGATTCGTTTTGGTAAAATGTCATCCCTTTTAAATGCATTAATTTTCATCCTCTAAGGGTTGTGGTTGTGAACTATCAAAAAAAAAGAACCTCTTTACAAAGAGAATATACACGCTCTATGAGTCACACGGATTTTACCCCATAAAACTGTATTGTCAAAATGACAAGTTTCAGGTCTCTTAATTCTTAATCTATAATGCAACTTATCTATGTTATGAAATATTTTAACTTGATAGTCTGACTGTCTGATAGTTGTGTAAAGCCGTGCGTATGTGACACATAACTAAGAACGCCGTCAATATTTAAATTTAAGGCAGGACACTTGTGCAACTAATATTAATTTATTTCGAGATTTATCCATATAGGTCCTTGATTTGTCATATCCTTCTAAATATTCAGGAAGTTCATCAGTTTTCAAATCTCCCTGTAAGTCTTTGTATAAAAGGGAAAGCGTCTGTAATATGGAGACTATGAATTCCTACTTAACGCCAAGTTTGGGCTTTGTTCTATTAGTTGCAACGATTTTTTCTGGGCACCATATATGCTACACGTCTGCCTAATTATTTGACGGTTTCGGTTTTAGTTAACACATTTTATGCACTCCAAAATGATACGATGAATTAACAGCGGGACAACTGTACAGCAGAAGGTCATAACTTCCATTAGGTGGGTTTATATCACGAAATGAAAATATACCTGCCCAGGTGAGACGAAAGGTTTCACCTTCGCATTCCAGAACAACACCTGCAGTCCATTGACCAACCGCCTCTGTGTCAATCTCTTGTCTCTCAGGGACTTGTCCTATGTAAATATAAGTACATAATCTTGATAATAATTGCTATGAGGTATGATAAACCATAAAAAAAAAAGCCTTAGTATCACCATGTATTTATACTACTATGTTCCATGGTAGCAAGGATGTACAAATACAATATTTAAAAAAGTATACACGATGTCGCAGGTGACAAAATCGCAAGTGCTTGAATGGGATTCGAGCTTGTGGCGAGTTCCTCTAAAAACGGTTGGTATCCGACATCTGTAAATTAAACCAAAATGCACATCAGCGAGTAGAACATGCGGGAACTTAGTGGTGGAGGTGTAGTTGTCAATCACGCGACATGGGATCTTGGCACGAAGCTCTAAGCGATTTACCGCCACACTATGAAGGAAGTTATTTTTCTTTTCTATATAATTATAACCCTCACCCCCCCCCCCCCTTCTCCCCCCCCCCCTAACTTCTATTGACAACTCGGCCTATTTTGATATAACGCTGCGATTGTGCAATCACATGAGCACTCTCACTGACGTTCATTACTCTCTTGGTGTCGGACTCTTTGTTCTGGTGGTTTCGTAACCTCAATTGATTATAATGTCGTAAGATAATGAGCTCATTAAACGTATTTTATACGTTATCATCATAGTACCATCAGCAGCCAATAACTTGACTGCTTCAAAACTACACGAAACTGATTAGGACTAGATTGATGCAACTGAACCAGGTAATCGATGAGTGAGAATGTATTCTCTGAGGGATCATAGTGTCACGTGACCCTTTTCATCAGTAATATTACAGGTACAAATGACTTATTGCAATGGTAATCACTGTCATACTTTCATAGCAAAACAATATGAGCTTCATGATGGTTTTATTCTTGTGATCGTGATTAATTTTGACGAGTATTTTGATTTTCAAATGATATAATGTTTTATCATTTTTAGAGATGGCGGTAGTGGTGTTGGTAGTACTATGTCGGGGCTGTGATTATATATTGTGCCGTAGTTGTTAAACGTCTCACACATTTTTATATCGTGGCTGAAGGTCTATGAACATGTATACCAATTTCTACATGGTGTAAAGAGTATTAAAATCAGAGCAGATCCGGTTTTGAATTTCGATGGCTGGGAGAACAACAAGTAATTCTTTATAAAAAAATGAAATCATAGGCTAAATCCTGAAAATGATGGGAAAGTCTTTTTTTACTAACACTATCGTGAGATATGGCAAAGACTCTTCTGAAATTTCGTTCAGAGAATTTAAAGAATTATTGATAGACCAAAGATTTATCGAAATAAAAATATTTTAATACTTGTAATACGGTAAATTATGAAATTTGCATAAAATATGGAAAATTGATCCCTGAGATTTAAAAACGCTGTCAATGTTTTATCGATTTTTTTAAAATTTTGCTACTATGATGCTTTTTTGATATATTTGAAAGCAATTTAGTTGATGTTGCCTCTACACGTCCATCGTAGGCGAAAGGAAAGTGTGTGGGCCAAATAATACTTTGCCTCAACCCCAATTCCACCACCCCCACTACCAAACACAATATTTCAGTTACAAAATGTGACGACCGACGGTCTGAAACCTCTTTAAGTTCCCAATGGTTTCACAATCCAATCAGCCGATGACATTTAACCAACATTTAACTAAGCGGTTAAATTTCCAAGCTTGGTGATTTTTTGAATGACAATCACGATTAAGAGAAGAGCAATAACTGCTGAAGACAATATTACCAGTAATCTAATTTCGTCAAAACCGAAATGTTTCAATTGTCATCATCGCATCCTACAATCCAGCTGGGCACCTTTTTCTTGTCTTTTTCGAATCTCATAATTCAAATTTTAAAATACACATAAATAACCTCGAAGACTTAACCTGTCAAAACGAACCCATAATGTCATCTAGAAACAGTTTCCGTCGGGTTTAATGATGTCCACGGTCTTGGAGGCCTTGCCATTAATCACTCAAGAAGTTGAAGTGATTTCTCTGGAATTAGCCCATATCTCACGTTTATGCGGAGTATATTCTGGTTGTTAGACAGATATAGTGAGGTTACCATGCATGATATCACGTGATACGCGAGATACAAAGTTAGGAGACCGTGAGCTTTTGACAATTTTTTGATAAGTTCCAACTTTAGAAAAGAATTTCAAATGATAGAAGATGAAACTTAAAATCATCAAATACTTAATATGTTTAACTTGAGTATTTTTTAGGGATGGACGTCTAAGTAATCAGCCGAAATATTTATTATATTTGTATTTACGCTACAGCTATTTTGGTTATACAGAGATGGGGACGCAACATATTTTAATATGTGAATTATGTGGCGAAGAACAAATCTTCAGGAATTAGTGTGTCACATATGTATGTAAATACAGGAAACTTAGCAGGCTGGTTAAGAGCAAGGAAACAGATTCTTGCCAAATGACTGACTCATGTTGGTGAAAAGTATGCCGAATTTTCTTTTTAACATTAAAATTCCAAATAAATTTATTTCGTTTTGTATATATATATAAATATATATATATATATAAACCAGATATATATATATATATTATATATATATATATATATATATATATATATATATATATATATATATATATATATATATATATATATATATATATATATATATATATATATATATATATATATATATATATATATATATATATATATATATATATATATATATATATATATATATATATATATATATATATATATATATATATATATATATATATATATATATATATATATATATATATATATATATATATATATATATATATATATATATATATATATATATATATATATATATATATATATATATTTATATATATATATATATGTATATATATATATATATATATATATATATATATATATATATATATATATATATATATATATATATATATATATATATATATATATATATATATATATATATATATATATATATATATATATATATATATATATATATATATATATATATATATATATATATATATATATATATATATATATATATATATATATATATATATATATATATATATATATATATATATATATATATATATATATATATATATATATATATATATATATATGTGTATATATATATATATATATATATATATATATATATATATATATATATATATATATATATATATATATATATATATATATATATATATATATATATATATATATATATATATATATATATATATATATATATATATATATATATATATATATATATATATATATATATATATATATATATATATATATATATATATATATATATATATATATATATATATATATATATATATATATATATATATATATATATATATATATATATATATATATATATATATATATATATATATATATATATATATATATATATATCTTCAACCAGCAATGTATAAGAACACCTGAACTAACTAATGCAAAATGTACGTAGGCCTACATCATACAAGAGAATTTTATACAAACGGCTAGTAAAATGCTATAAGTGTGCCATCACATTTCCCATGCATTATACTCACCTTTATTGCCGTTTTGTTTTGCTAAAACTACTGGACAGACTGTCAGATGGGAAAACCATGTTATAAAGAAAATGTTAAACCCTTTCTTAATAATTAAAAATACTTCCAACAATTTAGTAATTATCAAGTAATCTTTAAAGAATTACATAGTAAAGTGTCTTTATAGCATCATACTATCTATTAAGACTTACTACGCACGTCACTTTTAAACCTATAAACATGAACTCTTTTAAAATTTGTCATGTTCCAAACAGGACATGGTATAGAAGTAAGTTTTACCCATTATGTTTCATCAGGATCAGGAACGTCCTTAACTACGTATTTATTGGTATTTTTTTTGTAAATAATCCAACAAGACAAAAATTGGATTGTTGGTATAAACGCCAGATGGGAATTTCTTTTTATTTGTGAAACAGAATTGCTTATTTGTATGTTATCCTCAACCTGTACCGTTAATTTGTTATTTGTATTTGTGACAAATAAATAAAATGTATTGTATTGTATTAATTTATCAATTTCTAGTGTTAGAAATGTTAGAAAGGGGGTCTTGGGAAATATGATGCATTATTTCAAGTAAGAGGTGGAAAGGATAACATACTATAGCTCTATTAACCTGCCTAATGAGCCCCTCTTTTCTGCTTATATGACTACTGACTGACTGATGTCAAGTTCACGATAAATAGGAACATTATTTACCTTTCTTTGAATGATCTGTTGTGTCTTCTTTTAATTGCCGTGCAATTTGCCTTAAATTATGTAATTTTAAGTACATTTAACCATGATTACAGGTGTATGTTTGCCATAGCCAGATAGCAGGGAGGTGATACTTCTGCACGTTGTCACGTTGTATTCTGGCTTTAAGAAATTTGATCAATTTGGTAGCCCGTAAAAGGACAAAGACAGCACCGCCGCGAAGATCGCGTGGCCTTGGAAAAACCAGCAATTGGGATCCCTTAATTACTGAATAATTTCCATGGTAGGCCCAGGGAAACCATCGACCCGCTGGTAGGCCCAGGGATACCATAGACCCGCTGGTAGGCCCTTATCTGACCTATTTTAGTCATTGATAACTATTATGAAATGGATTTTGAGCTAATTGATAGTGTGAAAAGCACATGTCAGTGGCTCGTAGTTTGGTATAAATATGGGTGTAAATCTGCTCCCGAGACTGAGTACTGAAGTAACGTTCCTCGTTAATGAAGTGTTAGCAGGATAGAATGCGTGTTAAAACTCATTCAACAGGTTCAGTTTTCAGGTTCTTCTCGTCGACAATTTTTTGACTTTTATATTCACTTTTATCAGAGCGAAACTATTATATGAATGGGCTTAAGTTAGCGCAACCTTGCATTTTCCGTTTCTGGTCAGGCTTTCTACAATATCATATTTTATGATTTATGACTTTCATACGAGGTCATTTGATTGTTATAAATTCATACTTCATTGATTACAAGTAGCAGAAGGTATGGAATGGTTGGAGCACACAAGCATTATGCTCTGTATATCACCTTTGGATAAATTAAGAATCTAGAACGATCACTTATCATCGAATGTTAAATTATGGTACATTCATAAATATTCTCAACCAAGTATTCCACCATCAGTTTATGGTGTAACTATACTGATAACCTGCGCCCTGTGATGTCGGATTCCAAGAATCACGTTCTATTGATTTATAAGATAAAGAATATTTGGTAGAACTCTAATTTTGTAGCAATTTTGCGGTAGTAAGAAATACCACCACCAAGGTCTGCATTGGATGGGTGAAGGTGTAACTATACAGCTTCCAAATTCTAAAAAATTGAAAACAAAAACCATGAAAACACAATTCTTAATGAACATGTCCCTTTTGCGTGTAATGTTTTCGCAAATTTATCTGC
>JAIGNY010000518.1:182500-230000 GCA_020152595.1 Chiridota heheva
TTTAGGCACCAGCGGTTGTATCAGGCATGATTATCAAACTCCGCCTTTATTATTTTGGTCATTTGCATAAAGTTGCTACACTATATGAACTGACCAGACTTGTCTATTCAGTATGCTCACTGAGTCTGGGAGTGTGACAGAATGTGATTGCATATGGACATAGGGAGGGATCCCATGTGGGACATGGATGGGAGTCATGTGAGACATGGATGGGGGCCATGCGGGACATATGATATAATATCTGAATATATACCATGTGGTATACACCAAGGGCTATATCAGGCATAATCATTTGAATCCGCCTTTTTAAATTGTATCATTCAACAGTCATTTGCATATAACTTATTATATGAACTGACAATTTTATACATAGTATGCTTAATCAGGGACTGTGATAGCTAGAATGGGACTTCTTATGGGGCCTATGGGATGTCATGTGGGACATTGGGTGGGATGCCATCTGGGAATTGGGGTGGGATGCCATGTGGAACAGAGTGAAATGTCATGTAGGATATATAAAGGAATTCCATGCGGGACATAGGGTGGAATGCCATGGGATGGGATGTCATGTGGGACATGTGATGGTATGGAATGTCATTTGGGACATGGGGTGGGATGTCATGTGGGTTATGGGGTGGGATGCCACGAGTAACACAAAGTGTAACATAGGTTGGGATGTCATGTGCGACATGTCATTAGGGGGAGGCCATGGGATGTGATTGGGAGTAGGATGTCATTGGGACATTGGGAGGGATTGTGGAACATATGGTGGAATCCAATGTAGGACATAAGGTTGGATGCCATGTGGGACATCAGGAAGGAAACCACTGATGCTGATGCAGGACATACGGTGGAATGCCATGTGGGACATAGGAAGAGATGCCATGTGGGACACAGGGAGGGATGCCATGTGGGACATAGGGAGGGATGTCATGTGGTATATATGGATGGATTAATGTGGGACATACATGTAGGATGGGATCTATTTGGGACCTAGAATGGGATGCTGTGTGGGACATAAGGTGGGATGCCATGTGGGACATCAGGTGGGAAGCCACTGATGCGGGACATACGGTGGAATGCCATGGGGAACATAGGAAGAGATACCATGTGGGACACAGGGAGGGATGCCATGTGGGACATAGGGAGGGATGTCATGTGGTACATATGGTTGGATCAATGTGGGACATACATGTAGGATGGGATCCATGTGGGACACAGGGTTGGATGCCATGTGGGTCATAGAGCGGGATGCCATGTGGGACATATGGTGGAATGTCATGTGGGACATATGGTGGAATACCATGTGAGACATACTGTATGGTGGAATGCCATGTGGGACAAGACATGGGATGGGATGTCATGTGATGTATGGGGTAAGATGTCATTTGGCACATGGGATGGAATCCATGTGGGACATAGGGTGGGATGCTATATGGGTCATAGGATGGGATGCCATGTGGGACATATGGTTGAATGCCACGTGGGACAAGGGATGGGATGGGATGTCACGTGGGACATGGGGTGGGATGCCATGTGAGAGATATGGTGGAATGCCATGTGAGACATGGGATGGGATGGGATGTCATGTGGGACATGGGGTTGGATGCCATGTGGGACATGGGATGGGATGCAATGTGGGTCATGGGGTGGGATGTCATGTGGGACATGGGATGCCATTTTGGACTTAGTGTGAGATACCATTTTCATAATTGGCCGGGTCATATGATATGGGTGTCAATTTGCATGGGCATACAGACCATAACGGTATTTACCGTTCTAGTTTCTCACTGCTTACCCAACCAGTCAACTGCCCGTAAACATGAAATGGACCACCATCTAACCAACTTTGTGAATAATTGTTTTACTATATTCTAGTAAGTCATTCCCATGACTGCATGATTGGTTCCGATGCCATATAGCCATACATAGATACCTTTGTCTGTTTGTACTTAGGCATTACTGCGCCAGCTCAAAATCAGAACCCTCAGAGAAAAGGCTAATAAAAATATTTTCGAGAGGTCCCATTTCATGGAACAGAAAGCTGAGAAGTTACAAATTTTAGGAATGGTGGAGAATAGATAGGTCTCGACTATGCATTATCCAAACTTAACGAGATCTGTTTCAAAAGAGTTTCATGGGAAACTATTTTACCATGGATCCATACCAAAATTCAAGTGATTTGGTGAAGGTGTACAACACCTCTTCACTTCGGCCTAACAAAAATGCCCCAAACCTTTGCAGTGACCCACTATACTACCTTTATTCAAGAGATATAAGATAGTCCTTTTTGAAAAACATCACAAAACATCCCAACTCGTTCGCGTTCTGGTACAAAAAGGGCCCTGAACTTGACTCTTTATCATAGGTTTAATGGGCCAAATAATCAGCTACCTTGCATCACGAGGAAACAAACGTGATCTTTTTGCATCGCGGGGAGGGCCTATCCTCTGTATGCGAGGAGCACAAAATGTTCTCTGTGTACCACTGATAAACACATAAGCATAGAACTTTGTGCGAGGAACACAAAATATCCTTTTGTGCATTGCGAGAAACACAAATTGTTCTTTTTATGCATTGCAAGGAACACAAAATGTCCTCTTTACGCCATTGATGGACATAGAAGCACACATATTTTGTGCCTCTTGAGGAACACAACAAATTCTTTCGTGAGTTCTGAGGAACACAAACACATCTTTATGTACATTAATACGAACAAAAATAGTTTTCTCTTTCTAGGCGGAGTGGAATTCAAAACATTTCTCTATCATATGAGAACACTTTATATGTGAAATTCAATGGAACTTAAACTGTTGGCAGGTTGAATATAATATGTAGCTATTTTAAACCGAACATCGATGCTGGTTTCGATTTGTTTACCTATGCATATCTTATTTGTTTACCTGTGCATGTGCTAATATAGTCTTCAAAGTTTCTCTCTGGTTGTTAAGTCAAGAATTAAGAGGATGTGTAGTCAGTAATTTCATCACACGGCACCAACTTTAAATGTTTTCATCCTTGTAAATAACCTTTCTCTAGTTCCGGGGAAAATTTCATTTGAAACTATTCACGAGATCTTAGAATTCGTGGAAACTTTAGTTAAAGGGAAGAATGGTAGCATGTAATAAGAGAAAGGAAATTGTGAAGATGGTATCCACACTGTAATGAAGGAGATATCCACGTTTAAAACTCAAAGGGTGTAGAAAGGACTCGGTATACTGTCAGACCAACTCGGTATACTGCCAGACCAACTTGGTATACTGTCAGACCAACTTGGTATACTGTCAGACCAACTTGGTATACTGCCAGACCAACTTGGTATACTGTCAGACCACATCCATGGTCAGACTAGAATTGACTTCATCGACAAATATTTCAGTCATGGCTTACGACATGTGCAGATTAGGTATATATAATTTACTGGCATAACTATGCTTTACCACCTGTCAGTGTTTGAAAACTTGAATTCTAACACTTGTTAATCAATTTATAGATCAATTTTCTAAAGATACATTTAAATCTTTATATATCTTATTGTACTTGTCCTGAGATTTTGTTGCTAAAAAACTGGATAAGTCAAGAAATTAGTAAAACAGAATCTAGTAAAGTAACTATAACATACCGAGAAGAAATTTTAAAAAGAAATATCATTTAATTTACTTTTCAAAGTGATGACCACAGCACCAACTTTTACCGTAAATTTTCCCCACCATGGTCATGCCCGTCCTTTCTGCACAAAACAATACAGAAACGTCAATCAGGCAATAGGCCTACCTCCCGAATAAACAGAAGAAATAGTTTCTTCAACATTTTCTTTCTAATAATATCATACACGATGAACTTGCCTGACTACTACAACAATCCTCTAAACAAGTTAACCATAATGCACCATGAGTTCTAATAACGAATGTCAGTGTAGATAAACGCATTACAAATCATAACGATAAAGAAGGTAGAGATGTTCAAAAAAAAGGTTTCCAATCTCAGATTTGATAAAATAGAGATGGAATTATGACTAGATTTTGGTCTTTCAGTTCGGGAGCAGCCCGAAAAACTGGGTACTTTGAAATACCCCAAAAATTGGGTACTTTTATGTATTACGTCATCACATGAGCCTACACATTTGACTTGTCCACACTAAACATATGGGGTTTCTCATTTTCCGCTCCGGATTGTCAAAACTTTCACTGGATATCCAGAAATTTTGGAGACGGATAGTAAATAAATGTTAAAAACTTTTTGCCGCTGTTTTTTGAAATTTATCGTCGGCTTTTTGAGAAAATGAACAAAACAGACTGCCCATAATCTGTTTTATTAATTTTCTCAAAAAGGCGACCGTGAATATCAAAAAGCAGCAGCAAAAAGATTTAAATATCTATTTACTATCCGTCTCCAAAATTTCAGGTAATCCATTGAAATTTTGGACAATCCGGAGCGGAAAATAAGAAACCCCATATGTTTAGTGTAGGCTAGTCAAATGTGTAGGCTCATGCGATGACGTAATACATAAAAGCACCCAATTTTTTTTGGTATTTCAAAGTACCCAGTTTTTTGGGTTGCTCCCAAACTGTCTTTAGGTAACACGGAAATTGATGCACTTCTGCGATTAATTAATTTATTTCGTATGTAAATGTTTCAAAGGTATATTGACATGGGGTAATTTCTATGTTTTAAAAGAGTATTAAATTATGAGCATATCAGTTTTGAAAAAGAGAAAAACTGGTTTTTGACTCATCAGCGTTTGATCAGCTTTTAATTCTTGTGAAATATGTGATTTATGCACAAGTTGCCTGCAAGGCGGATAACTCAAAATCTATATCTAATTCTTTCTTAAACCTCAGCCACTGAAAATGATGGGGTAGTTTTTCCTCTAGAATTTTATTGGGGGCATGACAAAGAATCAAAACTTGTAAGTCACAATATGCTGCGCCACTTAAAAGAATTATGACAGATATTTAAAAACCAAAGGATTTACAAATGAAAATAGGTCGCCCTGTGATACATCAAAATTTTGCATGAATTTAAAGCATCAAATCGATGTCTGAGATTTTTAAAACGCTGTCAAATGGTCAAAGTTTGTCCGATTGTATTCATGTTAATGCAATGATGGTTTTAATAGATTTGAAACCAATTTTACTATTAAGTCCATACGTCCATCTGTCTGTATACCTTTGACAGGTCTTCCCCTCTATGGATTGCGTAGAAATTAACATATGTTGATCATTATTAATGTCTTTCAAATATATAGTGTTGGTATTTAGATAATTCTACAATCCGAAACAGCAATACTTTCTGACCCTTAAAATAAAGGTTTTTCCCTTTACTGAATCATGTAGTGATACAATTTGTGATGTGGCATTTCTACATATTTTGAACTAATTTGGCATCTGCTTATGTTACTTCTATTTATCGCGTGCCTTGATCAGTTCTGTGATCAAGCAAGCTCTTCTCATATGAACTTTCATATAAAAATACAATTGTGAAAGAAACTACTTCAATATCTTATTCCGTTTAAGGAAAGATTTTCAAGTTAAAAAGTTCTGAATCGTTTGTGTTAAAAAAAAAAAACTGGTATAGAAAGTCTACTGTAGAAAGGTCGCGCCCGCATCTTCACTTTCGTAACAATTTTAATGCATTTTAAAGAAAACGTTTTACTTATTTATTTGTTGTTCAAAGTTTTTTTTTTTTTTTCAGGTGGTATAATTACTTTACTAAATTTTGTTTTACTTTACTTTCCTAACGGCATGTACAATGGCTTTAAACTACAAAATCTTAGAGAAATAATTTGATAGAAAAATAGAATACATGAAATATATATGATGTCATATCTATTCTGATTTCAGACGTTTTACACAAATGAGACAGAAATTAACTTTCTTTAAAGTGAGGGCGCCGACTGTTTACAGTAAACTATCCCGACCAATCATTTCTACGCATCTTTGAGTAAATACATGAATACCTCCACAACGAATAAGATTTGGAAGAAGTTTCTTTACCATTATGTTTCTTTCAAAGTCCTCATTTACATAAGATGAAATTGCTTGACCCAGGGAGCTGTAACAGCTCCTGCTTGACCACTGAACCAATCTTTTAATTAAGAGCTAATTGTAGTGCATGTGTTCGCACATCCTTGCTGATCATGAAAACATTTACGTAAAGAAAGAAATCAATCACTAATTCTCTGTTGTTTGGTGCTTGGTAGGTACATGTCTACTTATCGTCCCCATTAGGAAAAAAGAGGGCGCTATTAATTGCAACCTATGGAATGAAGGAAATAGACTTACGGACTTTTCCGACGTGAAAATGAGGTTAGGTTAGAAGGTGGCGCACCTGTAAATCTCAAAAGATTGGCGAACGGCCTCCTGACGTCTACCTTTCATGGTTAACAAAATAATCACGATAACTTGTTCCTGTTTGGTGTGTCTGGGGAGAAAATCTTAAACAGGTGAAAAGCTTACATCAGTTTTGAATACAAAGGTGGTGTACTCATTAACACACCTTGAAACACGATCCTTTACATCACCGAGGTCGCCAAGGTTTTTAAAACACCTGGAGTGAAAGACTTTCTGAAGTTACCAGCAATATTTTTCTTGAATCCAGAGGGTGGTCTAAATTTCCAGTTTGGATTGGTACTTTACTCACAATTTGAATGAAATGCAAGATATTGGAATATAATATTGAGACTGAGTAGAATCACCGGGGTAGAATGGGCGGTGTTGTTGGTGGGCACGGCCAATTGATGTAATTTCCAGAAAAAAATACCTTTAAATAATGAGACAAAAACTCAAACTGATCCCCTTACCGGAAATACATTTGAATGCTTGCTTCACCATTTTGTTTCTTTAAAAGTTCAGCTTTTTCATATAAGATGGACTTGCTGGAACTAATTCTTACAGCGTTACTTATTGTTATAAACTAAAATATATACTGAAATGGGGAAGATGATATTTTAATGTTTGAAATGCATCTATCTGTATAGACTGATAGATTTCATCAAGCTATAATTATAATCTATTTAGGGAGTCAGGTAGCTCAGTTGGTAGAGCTCACGACTGAGATGCTCGAGGCACCGGGTTCAAGCCTCGTTTTTCTCAAAGCTATGCAGACAGATACGCCGATCATCAAAGCGGAAGTACATTGTTTGCAGCTCCTGCTTCACATTCAGCTGTTGAGAGAAGTGGCAATAGTTGAATGGCGCTCACCGTCCTTTGGAGGGGACGTTTAGCTATCGGTCCCGATAGTAGGACAGTCACACCCAACCTGGTTCTCTCGACACGATTCGAGAAGAAAATCGTGAAAATGCGGTGTTCATTCACTTCCCCGGGCCTAAGCTGATGATGCGCCTTATGGGCAGCTCTCCCCTGCTCTGATGTTTGTAAAGCGCTCTTGAATATACTTGTATAGAAAGGGCGCTATATAAAATAATTACTATTTCTATCTTCGTCTGAAGGCCCTGGTCATTAGCACATGTACTGATAAAACAGCGAGCCAAATCGATTAAGGACTGGTCAAGTTTATGAGTGTTTAAGGCATTGAAACGCGCAAATGTGAAGAGTAAATCACACATGACTTCATTTTTTAACGTAAAAATCTTTTAATTTCTAGAGAACAGGATTTGGATTAGGATTTTTTCAAACTTTTCATATTTGACAATCTATCCATGCGTACTATCCATGCGTACTATTCATTCGTTCCATCCATGCGTACTTTCTATCATCACAAGGATGCAGTGATCTTTGTGACATCCGGAAATGAAGAGACAGATGAATTTGAATATGAAATTGTATGTTACAAATTTGCGTAAGATTTGTATGAAAGACTTGATCATGTTGATTATTCAAAAACATTTCGTAGAATGATCAAAATTTACCGATTTTGTTTAGAATATTTCAAGTTGTTCGATAAGGTTGATTCTAAGTGTCTACTGACATAACGTCTGATACAATCCCTATTTCATTTAATAGAGAACAAAAATGAAATTGTATGTTACAAATTTGCGTAAGATTTATATGAAAGACTTGATCATGTTGATTATTCAAAAACATTCGTAGAATGATCAACATTTACCGATTTCGTTTAGAATATTTCAAGGTGTTCGACAAGGGTAATTTTAAGTGTCCATTGACATAAAGTCTGATACAATCTTTATTTCATATAATAGAACAAAAATGAAATTGTATGTTACAAATTTGCGTAAGATTTGTATGAAAGACTTGATCATGTTGATTATTCAAAAACATTCGTTGAATGATCAAAATTGACCGATTTCGCTTAGAATATTTCAAGTTGTTCGATAAGGTTGAAGTTTTAAGTGTCCACTGACATAAAGTCCGATACAATCTTTATTTCATATAATAGAGGATTCTAAACCAATTACTAAAATCAGCAAGTCCAAGACAAGTCAGCAATTCTAAATAGATATTTTATTTAAATGAAGATGGTTCCCCGATATTTCAAATGATTAATGTTCCTACTGCATTACTTATTTTAGCATTATATCCATTAAAAATGGTGCAGTTTTCTCTGGGCCTGATTTTAAGACTTTTAAAGAGCATATGGAAATAGCCATTTCCTGTGAGAAACTAACCTTAGATTCCAATGAAAGGATAAATTTCATGATTTTTTTGGTATGAAAATGGTATTTTTCTTTAAAATACGTCATTTCTAATGCATTTAAGTATTTTGCAGTAGGTCTGGCCAATGATAGCATTTTATTTTCATGAAAATGTCATTTAATTGGACTGATAAATGCTCCTATCTTCTTTTGGGGTGAACGCTGTTACTTAGATTGACATAGGTCAACACAGGTCACTAAATTACATTGTTTTAAATGATAAAGCTGATGACTTTGCAGTTAAAAGTTGTCATAAAAGTGAGATAGTAGTCATTTTTCATGGTCCAGCAAAGTAGACAGGCTATATGTACACTAAATGGGCTTGTTTTAGGGAGCATAACAAACTTATTGCTGAAATTTAAGGGGGTATGGTTTTAGGGATTTTTGTTTGTTTTGAGATATTAACCTCAATTAGAGGGCAAAAAGCCCCTTTCCACTGGAAAACAGTGTTTCCATGCTATAGAATAATGCAATTAATTGATCCAGTCATATTTTCATGCAAATTTGCTAATTTCTTGGTTATAAGCTGTATTCTTAGGGGTATGCTTAAAAATTAGCCCTCATATATATATGCAAATTTGTATGTAGGAAACACTCCCTACAAAGGTCTACCACGAGGGAATACTATTCTCTGCCTGTTTTTGTTGGTTGTAGTCGCGGTGATGGACCACTCGAGCATGTGCACTTTGCATATGTCACATAGTGCACAGTCAAATACTAGTTCGATTACCTGGGTTCTAAAGGGTTCCAATGGAATTTCGGGGCATACAAGGTTGGGGGGAATTTAGTACCGGATGCAGTGAAATTAGTCTGAAAGAGATGGGATGTAGTATGTGGTAGCACAGCACTAATTAGGTATTACTCAGTGGCCAGCTCAAAATGAGAACCTCAGAGAAAAGGCTAATACAGATATTTTTGAGAGGTCCTATTTCATGGGACAGAAAGCTGAGAAGTTGCAAATTTCAGGTATAGTAGAAAATAGATAGGTCTTGACTATGCATATCCAAACTTGACGAAATCTGCTTCAAAAAAGTCTCATGGGGAACTATTTTACCATGGATCCATACTAAACTTTGAGTGATTTGGTGAGGGTGTAAACACCACTTCAATTTGGCCTAAAAAAAAAATCCCCAAAACTTCCGGTAACCCCTATTGAGACTATACTCATTCAATATATATAAGATAGTCATTTTTGAAAAATATCACGTAAAACATTCCAATTTGTTCGCGTTCTGGTACAAAAAAGGACCCTAAACTTGACTCTTTCATCATAGGTTTAAATGATGAAACAGACTGTTACCTCCTGCACTAAATCAACAGACTGTTACCTCCTACACTGCGAATATCCAAATGTATGGACAAATCATGATGTACTGAATAAAAAAACTCAAAATGTAATTCATAAATTTTAATTAATCAAAATCATCTGACTATTACCTTCTACTGCATCATCAGTATGTTACCTTCCATCAAAATCATCAGAATGTAACCTCCCACTAAATCATCAGACTGTTACCTCCTACACTAAATCATGAGACTGTTACCTCCTGCACTAAATCATGAGACTGTTACCTCCTGCACTAAATCATGAGACTGTTACTTCCTGCACTAAATCATCAGACTGTTACCTCCTGCACTAACTCAAGAGACTGTTACCGTCTGCACTAACTCATGAGACTGTTACCTCCTGCACTAAATCATGAGACTGTAACCTCCTGCACTAAATCATCAGACTGTCATCTCCTGCACTAAATCATGAGACTGTCATCTCCTGCACTAAATCATCAGACTGTTACCTCCTGCACTAAATCATGAGACTGTTACCTCCTGCACTGAATTATGAGACTGTTACCTCCTGCACTAAATCATGAGACTGTTACCTCCTAGACTAAATCATGCAACTGTTACCGTCTGCACTAACTCATGAGACTGTTACCTCCTGCACTAAATCATGAGACTGTTATCTCCTGCACTAAATCATGAGACTGTAACCTTCTGCACTAAATCATCAGACTGTTATCTCCTACACTAAATCATGAGACTGTTATCTCCTACACTAAATCATGAGACTGTTATCTCCTGCACTAAATCATGCAACTGTTACCTCCTGCACTAAATCATCAGACTGTTACCTCCTGCACTAAATCATGAGACTGTTACCTCCTGCACTAACTCATGAGACTGTTACCTTCTGCACTAATTCATGAGACTGTAACCTTCTGCACTAAATCATGAGACTGTTACCTCCTGCACTAACTCAAGAGACTGTTACCTCCTGCACTAAATCATGAGACTGTAACCTCCTGCACTAAATCATGAGACTGTTACCTCCTGCACTAACTCAAGAGACTGTTACCTCCTGCACTAACTCATGAGACTGTTACCTCCTGCACTAAATCATGAGACTGTTACCTCCTGCACTAAATCATGAGACTGTAACCTCCTGCACTAAATCATCAGACTGTCATCTCCTGCACTAAATCATGAGACTGTAACCTCCTGCACTAAATCATGAGACTGTAACCTTCTGCACTAAATTATGAGACTGTTACCTCCTGCACTAACTCATGAGACTGTTACCTCCTACATTAAATCATCAGACTGTCATCTCCTGCACTAAATCATGAGACTGTAACCTCCTGCACTAAATCATGAGACTGTAACCTTCTGCACTAAATTATGAGACTGTTACCTCCTGCACTAAATCATCAGACTGTTACCTCCTACACTAAATCATGAGACTGTTACCTCCTGCACTAAATCATGAGACTGTTACCTCCTGCACTAAATCATGAGACTGTTACTTCCTGCACTAAATCATCAGACTGTTACCTCCTGCACTAACTCAAGAGACTGTTACCGTCTGCACTAACTCATGAGACTGTTACCTCCTGCACTAAATCATGAGACTGTAACCTCCTGCACTAAATCATCAGACTGTCATCTCCTGCACTAAATCATGAGACTGTCATCTCCTGCACTAAATCATCAGACTGTTACCTCCTGCACTAAATCATGAGACTGTTACCTCCTGCACTAAATTATGAGACTGTTACCTCCTGCACTAAATCATGAGACTGTTACCTCCTAGACTAAATCATGCAACTGTTACCGTCTGCACTAACTCATGAGACTGTTACCTCCTGCACTAAATCATAAGACTGTTATCTCCTGCACTAAATCATGAGACTGTAACCTTCTGCACTAAATCATCAGACTGTTATCTCCTACACTAAATCATGAGACTGTTATCTCCTACACTAAATCATGCAACTGTTACCTCCTGCACTAAATCATCAGACTGTTACCTCCTGCACTAAATCATGAGACTGTTACCTCCTGCACTAACTCATGAGACTGTTACCTTCTGCACTAATTCATGAGACTGTAACCTTCTGCACTAAATCATGAGACTGTTACCTCCTGCACTAAATCAAGAGACTGTTACCTCCTGCACTAAATCATGAGACTGTAACCTCCTGCACTAAATCATGAGACTGTAACCTTCTGCACTAATTCATGAGACTGTTACCTCCTGCACTAAATCATGAGACTGTTACCTCCTGCACTAAATCATGAGACTGTAACCTCCTGCACTAAATCATGAGACTGTAACCTCCTGCACTAAATCATCAGACTGTTATCTCCTGCACTAAATCATGAGACTGTAACCTCCTGCACTAAATCATGAGACTGTAACCTTCTGCACTAAATCATGAGACTGTTACCTCCTGCACTAAATCATGAGACTGTTACCTCCTACATTAAATCATCAGACTGTCATCTCCTGCACTAAATCATGAGACTGTAACCTCCTGCACTAAATCATGAGACTGTAACCTTCTGCACTAAATTATGAGACTGTTACCTCCTGCACTAAATCATCAGACACTGCACTAAATCATCAGACTGTTATCTCCTGCACTAAATCATGAGACTGTAACCCTCTGCACTAAATCATCAGACTGTTATCTCCTACACTAAATCATGAGACTGTTATCTCCTACACTAAATCATGAGACTTTTACCTCCTGCACTAAATCATCAGACTGTTACCTCCTACACTAAATCATGAGACTGTTACCTCCTGCACTAAATCATGAGACTGTTACCTCCTGCACTAAATCATCAGACTGTTACCTCCTGCACTAAATCATGAAACTGTAACCTTCTGCACTAAATCATGAGACTGTAACCTTCTGCACTAAATCATGAGACTGTTACCTCCTGCACTAAATCATGACACTGTAACCTTCTGCACTAAATCATGAGACTGTAACCTTCTGCACTAAATCATCAGACTGTTATCTCCTGCACTAAATCATGAGACTGTAACCCTCTGCACTAAATCATCAGACTGTTATCTCCTGCACTAAATCATGAGACTGTTATCTCCTACACTAAATCATGAGACTTTTACTTACTGCACTAAATCATCAGACTGTTACCTCCTACACTAAATCATGAGACTGTTACCTCCTGCACTAAATCATGAGACTGTTACCTCCTGCACTAAATCATCAGACTGTTACCTCCTGCACTTACTCATGAGACTGTTACCTCCTGCACTCAATCATGAGACTGTTACCTTCTGCACTAAATCATGCAACTGTTACCTCCTGCACTAAATCATGAGACTGTTACCTCCTGCACTTACTCATGAGACTGTTACCTCCTGCACTAAATCATGAGACTGTTACCTCCTGCACTAACTCATGAGACTGTTACCTCCTGCACTTACTCATGAGACTGTTACCTCCTGCACTAAATCATCAGACTGTTACCTTCTGCATTAAATCATGAGACTGTTACCTCCTGCACTAAATCATGAGACTGTTACCTCCTGCACTAAATCATGAGACTGTTACCTCCTAGACTAAATCATGAGACTGTAACCTCCTGCACTTAATCATGAGACTGTAACCTCCTGCACTAAATCATGAGACTGTTACCTCCTGCACTTAATCATGAGACTGTAACCTTCTGCACTAAATCATGAGACTGTTACCTCCTGCACTAAATCATCAGACTGTCATCTCCTGCACTAAATCATGAGACTGTTACCTCCTAGACTAAATCACAAGACTGTCATCTCCTGCACTAAATCATCAGACTGTTACCTCCTGCACTAAATCATCAGACTGTTACCTCCTGCACTAAATCATCAGACTGTTACCTCCTGCACTAAATCATCAGACTGTCATCTCCTGCACTAAATCATGAGACTGTTACCTCCTAGACTAAATCATGAGACTGTAACCTCCTGCACTTAATCATGAGACTGTTACCTCCTGCACTAAATCATCAGACTGTTACCTCCCACTAAATTTGGATTAAGGGTATGAGAAACAATAAAAACAACGAGGTCATATTTAACTGCTTTCATTCAAAAAACTTTGACAGGTTGGTAAGAATTAAAAAAAAAAAGTTGACATAAGGAAATTCTAAATACAATTTGCTTAATTTATTATGATAAGCGGTGACGTGGTGGCAGGGGCCAGGAGAGTGCAGCTGCCCCCAATAAAGCTTTCTGAGAGGGCGCTGAATGCTCACAGAGGCGCAAAAATTGTCCTTAGAAAATATTTATATTTTCAACTTCTGCAGTTTGTTTATGTTTGACACAATGATGTATCTGTGTACCAAATATGACGTAAATCCAGTTCATAGTTTTTAAGATATCGTGTTTAAGAAGCTTTTTGTTTAAAAAATTATATTAAGCCCCGCCCACTATGCCTATTCATGAAGTCAAACTTTATGATATTCAACGTTTTGGCATCATGGACATGTACACACCAGCAAACATCATAATTATACCAGATATGAACAGACATGCGGTTGTTAAAATATGAACATTTTGAGATTTTTACATTAAGCCACGCCCTACTCATTAATATGTATGACATCAGAAACAAAAACAATAGGCACATCTACGAACCATGGGCTATCTGTGTACCACATATGATATGAATCCACTACAGGTATCGTTCTTGAGATCACGTTTACGAGCTGGCCGTCACATACACACATACCATTATGCCATAAATGACCGAGAACTTTGACAAAAATCTCGGGAAAAAAAAAGTTTTAATGAAGATCCTAGTCTAAATTACGTCAAAATATCCCTCTGAAGTTTGAGATACATTTGCATGCAAATTCTTCCGAGGACCCACATTAAAAGTCCTCGGTCGGTTTTCAAGTACTAGGTCTGTTTATAAGTCATCAGTCGATCAATGGTTTGACAGGTTCATGTCTTCGGTTAGCTAAATACCAACACACATACACACACACACACACATTCGGAAAATCAAGATGCTTGTGAGAACTTGACCAGACACTTGTGTTACCACCATCACCACACAGACACCCCCTTCCTTCTTATCCTGTCTCCTGATGTTTTTAAATGCATTTGCATACAAATTCTTCTAAGACCCATATTTAAGTCCTCGGACGGAAATTTAGTCCTCGGTTGTTCGAGGTCAAACAAGTTCAGGTCCTCGGAGATGTATGGCATACAAACGCACACACACACACACACACACACACACTCTCTCTCTCACACACACACACACACACACACACACACACATACGTTCTTCTTATACTGATCGAGGACCTTGGCATCAAACTATCCATTTGAGGATACAGACCAAGAATAAAGTAGTGGAGCTGAAACAATTGTTGTTTTATCATTGTTAATTGCTTGTAGTGTAAGCTGGTAAGGGGACTTGAAAAGTAAACAAAAATACAATCCTGATTTATGTTATATTTTTAAGGACATAAAACAAAATTTAGGTTTTGCTAAGCAACTAAGGACCCTGGACAAGATCTGATACATCTATTCATCCAGTCATCTAAGGACGTCTGTGTGTGTTACATAATTATCAGTTTTACTAAACAACTAAGGATTCGCGGCGAATCAGCGGATAACTGTGTTAAGAATTTATGGCGCAATCCATTTTTACAATAAATCAGTGTAGAATTTTAGCACTCTGAAAATAATGTGAAATTAGATGTTAGATTCAACCGGTTCATTAAGGACGTCTGTAAAACTTCTTAAGCGCCATCTCAAATGAAAGATTTTCTGTTTATAGCAAAAACGTTGAAGGACGTGTGTTCAGGTCCTCAAACGCGACCTGGGCCCTTAAACGATTATTGTGTTGTCAGATCAAGGTCCTTAAATGATCATCAAAGCAAACGCACCCATACACACACCCAGTCCGACTTTTATATGAACGGCTGCTTAATACGTCGTATCTCTCTCTTGGCTGGTATGCCACATTGCTTAATTCAAAATGTCCCAAAAATACAGAATTTTGCGGCACGTGTTGTAAGTAAATCAAACAAATTTTGCCATATTACTCCCTTGTTATATTCACTACATTGGTTACCGGTTGAAATGCGTATAAGATATAAAATACTTGTTCTTGTTTTTAAATGTATCCATAAAATGGCCCCAGAATATCTTCAAAACTTAATAATTTCATCAAACACCACTTATGATCTAAGAAACAGATCCGCAGTCTGGCTTAATGTACCCAATATTTCATGTATTACTCTGGGGGGTAGGGCATTCTGCAGACTCGGCCCACTTTGGTGGAATGATCTCCCACTTCAAATAAGAAAAATCAATTGTCTTCACGTGTTTCTGAAATCAATCAAAACACATTTGTTTATGGTTTATTTTAGTAAGTAAGTATGTATTGTATTCATGTTATTTTTTGTAAAGCGTTTTTGAATATGCTTGTATAGAAAGGACGCTATATAAATGTATTATTATTATTATTATCTTTCATTAATATATATGATCAAAAACCCGCGTCAGGGCTTGCAAATTCAAGTTTGGGCTACAAAAATCTGCGTCAGGGTTTAAACTTTCACGGTTACGTCTTCAAATCTGCGTTAGAATTCAAAACTTAAGTCTAAGGCTCAAAAATTTACGTTAGGGTTTAAAACGTCACGGTTAGGTCCTAAAATCTGCGTTATAGTGTAATACCTAAAGATGCACGTTAGGGTTTGTTATTTCACGGTTAGTTCTTAAAAATGAATGTTAGGTTTGAAATTTTAGTTAGGTTTAAAAATCTGTGTTAGGGTTAAGAAATATCAGTGTTTGGCTTAAAAATTTTCGTTAGGGTTTTGTTAATTCACGGTTATTAGAAATCTGCGTTAAGGTTAAAAAAGAAAAGAAAAAAATCAGTGTTAGGCCATAAAAGCATGTTAGAATTTAAAATTTCACGTTTAGATTTTTAAAATTTGGGTTAGAGTTTAAAAATATCAGTGTTAGACTCGAAATATGAGCCTAAGGTTGTAAAACTATTGTTAGGCCATCACATCCAAGCTAAGCTTTAACAATTCAAGCTTCAGCTTAAAAATTAGGCCATATTTCAGTCAAAAATGTTTCTTCTTTTATTTGACTTTAAACGGATGCGGGGGTGTGGTGTGGAGAAAGGCCGGGATGTAGGGGAGGAGGGTGAAGGGGAGGGGGGAGGGGGTCTGCTTTTCCGCTTAACCTGCTGTATCCTTAAATATTTAGGTTTCTAATATGAATCTTTTACAAATTTCAAAAAAAAATCGTGATCTGTGACGTGATCTGTACTTAATACGGAACAAGAGACATGTTACATTTTAAAAGGACGAAAAGGCGTTTTTACTCTATCCATCGATTTGCACAATATGATAAGATGACATTTTTCGAAATTTTCATATATATTATTTCTTGCCATAATCTTGTGAATCGCGCCAAACAATTTCAAAATATGCAAGCATTTTGCAAAATCTTTAAAACGGATGCATAGTTATCACGTAACGACAACAGCACACAAACACCTGGCCCCAAAATGGTTTCCTTTTTTCTTAAGATTTAAAAAAATTAAAAAAACACACATTAAAAATGTTCAATTGTCACGTGACGGCAACACATAAAAAGCCGCCGAAAGATAATGAATAAATAAAACGTTTTGTATAGTTTAAAGAGAGAATCTCGTCTCAGTTAATTTCGTAAAATTGTGATATTCATATCTGTTACGTCACATCAGGTTGTAGATCGTTTCTAATTAAGTACCTATTGTACGTGTATGTACAATGTGCTGGTCACCTCCGCACTCTAAAAAATATCGTGTTTACGCTCGCTCTTTTCAGCAAAAACATATTAAGCCCCGCCCACTATACCTATTAATGAAATCAACGTGTTTACATCATGAACATGTACACACCAGCTAACATTATAATTATACCAAATATGAAACAAAACAGACATCTGGTTGTTAAAAAACGAATATTCCAAGATATTTACTTTAAGGCCCGCCTACTCATTAATATGCATTGCATCATCAAAAACAATAGGCCACATCTACAGACCATGGGCTATCTGTGTACCAAATATGATATAAATACAGTTTACCGTTCTTGATATACCGTGTTTACAAGCTCTTTTAAGAAAAAACCCATAATAAAGCCCGCCCATTATCCATATAAATAAAATTCAGCGTTTTACGTTATGAACACGTACATACCAGCTAAAAAATCATAACTATTAGAAATATGAAACAAAAGACACGCGATTGTAAAAATATGAGCTTTTCAAGAATTTTACAACAATCCCGCCTACTCATTAATGTGCATGACATGACCATCAACAACAATTGGGCATATCTACGTTCCATGGTCTATCAGTGTACCACATATGAATCCATTGTATCGTTCTTGAGATATCGCGTTTACGAGCTGGCCGTCACAAACACAAACACATACATACATACATACATACATACATACATACATACATACATACATACATACATACATACATACATACATACATACATACATACATACATACATACATACATACATACATACATACATACATACATACATACATACATACATACATACACACGCCATCATAACCGCATAGGTTACTGATGCTATCGCATCGGAACCAAAAAATGCGACTCGAGTCCTACTAGTAAATCGTAAATCGAGGACGGTGAACGGAGGGTTATCATATTATGGGATATCATTTCCACACCAACAGTTTCCGTGCTCGTTTGGTCTACAAAGGTTTTGATATCATCCTTTTAATTTTGAAATAATCAAATGTCCACATCAGCTCCACAGTGACACAAACTCATTTCATATCATAACACTATTAACTTTAAAAATAAACTATCCATTTTTGACGTGCCAAGCCTGAGTTAGTATCACGTAAGGATAACTAAAAACCCTCTTAAAAGATTTGTTTGTAGATAACAGTTCAAAGATAAATTGTTATCTTTTTATTTTGATAGAGCTCGGACAGGAAATGTAAGAAATTGTGGTCATTACAAAAATGTGGAAGGTTCCTCGCCTGCAGGTAACATAGAAAACAGGTAATCGCTTACACGATAAATAATCTGATTGCTCACAGACATGAGATGTCAGTTACATCGCCACACTAGAGATTCAGTTTAGCTTACAATCCCTTTGTCAGTTTCTGAAGGATTTTCCCCGCCAGGTGATTTCGTCTGACAAATTTGTGCTAATTTCTGACTAACATCCACAGGCAAAGAAACGCAAAAAAAAAAAAAAAAAAATCTATTGTTAGTATGAATTTTTGATCTCCCATTAAGAAAAACGACAAGCCCGGCACACCATTCATTCATTGCCAGAGGCCGACGTGACCTCCCATGGGGACAGAGTTCAAATTTAAGGTCAAAATCATCTGCCTTTAGAAAAGTTGTTCCTGTATCATATGCTTCTTCTGGGACGAAGGGTGCACGTCAGTAACTGAGAAGGTTAAATAAACAGATTACAAGAGCATCTTGGAAAATAGAGCGTGGATGTATTGCCACTTTGCCTCAATGAATTTCTAATGCTGGGAGGTACATTGAGCTTGAAATTTGTATTGACTTGGCATTACTATATTCCTATAGTATACGAATATTAAGATAAATTTCTCCACGTACTGTATTTGAGAGAGAAAGCGATTTTCTAAATTAATGAATCTATTTTTCAAGTTTCTCTATTTCACGTACATTCTCCAGCATCTTTAATTGTTCGCTACAGTGTTTACTCTCTCTTCCTCGGCAACTAATTCCGCGTATCAGATTTTGACATTTCACTGTTTTTTTTTTTTCTTCTTTCTATTTTGATATTTCATTATACCTTTCACGGTTAGCCCATTTGTTATCTTCTTTGCACATGACCGCCATCCTGACAGGCATAATTACGTTTCTTCTCATTATATTGGTATTCGATCTGTTTTTGTTTCCCTATATCATTTTTTTGTAGTTTATGCATACCCTTCTGTTTGTGATGTATAGTATAATTAATTACACATAATGCACATTTTCGTAGTATTCCAGTATCCAGACAGAAATATATCAAGTTTATATTCATTTAGTCCGACAAACGCGGAGTGGATGTTCCTGAATTCAGTGACGTAGCCAGGGGAGCGGTGGTGCCTAAAAAGACCAAACGGGCAAAAGGCGAAAAAATAAACGTTTACGCAGGCAGTGAAAGTAACAAAAGTTAATTCTCTACAGAGCAAGTTATCTTTATGGGGGAGCGGTAGAAGGTTGGGTGCGACAGAAGCGACCGCTCACCCCCACCCCCTCATTTATTTGGTGCCGAAAAAGAAACACGGTGAAAGACGAGGGAGTTCTGACAGAGACAGATCCTTTACTTTTTCATATTTTAATGATAAAGTAATTACAAAAAATAAACGGATAAAATACCCCTTCATAGCAATTTTTTCCCCCTCCTAATTATATATAAAAGTTGTTATAGTTAACCTCTCATTTTGCTTGTCAGGCCCTTGTGAAAAACATGCCTTAGCTCAGTGAATTAATTGAAGGTAATTTTACTGGGCGACCTTAATCACCCCTAAGGCAACTGATGCGAGGCGCGAAGAAACATGTGAATTTGAGCATCTTCAAAATGGGCCACCACAGGGCCTGCACAAGGGCCGCCACGCAATTGATCATTTATTTGATATTTTAGTATTTAGAGAAATGTGATTGATAACAGCATAAATGCTCTATACATGTAAGTCTATTATGTTGATAACAAGGTGTCATCAGTGGAAGTCATCTTGTTTGCTAAGCAAACCCAAGGCGAAAATCCTGGTCACCCAGTGCATCAACATTTTGTTCACTAGTCGACCAAATTTTCTCACTGGGCGACCAAATGGTCGCCCAGTTAGGATGTTAAGAAAATCACTGCCACAGTTTGGTCCACCAGTGTCACGATAAAATGGCCCACCAGCGCATATGTAAAAAAAGCATGAGCGAGGCCAAATACTATAATTTCTAAATACAAAATGACAATTGTAGGCCTTATGACAGTATGATTTGGGCCTTATGACAGTATGATTCGGGCCTTATGACAGTTAGTGAGATAACATCTCCCTTTGTTACCATACATGCCACGCACTACATGCAATACAGAGTATTCGCAGCCATGTAATGGCTCTAGCGTATACTACGATCAGATGTTTATCTGACTATATGACAGTATGATTCGGGCCTTATGACAGTACGATTCGGACTTCCCGTGTACAGGTTTAGTGGTCTCTTTTAGGAAAGGGTGAGGCCTTTCATAAATCAGACAGAACAAAAATGTTTGATCAATGATCACATGTCAGTCTATAAATACTGCGGCTTGCGACGACGACGACGACGACGACGAGTGAATACACAATTACAATGACGAGGTCGTCACCTGCGTATTCGGTTATGATAGAAACAATGCTATCACGAAACGCTTAATACGACCCGAACGAGAAGACAGGTACGACGTACGGACAGACATAACATCGACACCCAAGTCAATGTCCACGGCCTTTGATGACCAGTTGTGGTGCACTGGCGTGTCTACCCAACCCAGGCTTAAACCCAGGGCCTCGTGGTCTGTAGACTTGTATGATAACCGCTACACCACAGTTGGTAGACAAGCGCCTCGCCAGTTGTTTTTCCTTTTTAAATAAAAGAAGCCGCTATGGACTGGTCAAACAGAGAAGTGGTGACGTAATTTCGATGCATCATCGATCATGTTGATTGAGCTGGTTTCTTGATGTTTCAGTTTGACTTCAATAACTTTATCAATGAATGAAACGGATTTCATGGGCAACTTTTTATTGAATGAAAGGGACCCACGGGCAATAAAGTGTGGGCACATACAACGGATAGGTAAAATTCCCTCAGTTAGAATCTGTAAATAGCCACGCATTAGGGACCAACTGGAAAAATCGCAACCGATTTTTTTTTTATAGGTACATGCAAGATTCGAATTCATATTTTTGGAAAACTGCATTAAATCACAAACTGATGAAGCACATGGACTGCATGGGTTTCAGATGTTAAACTGCCGGGCTCGGGCTAGTCAGATAACATCCGACTGTAGCATACGTTATAGCCACTACAAGCCGGGCTGCTATTGAGGAGGTCGGACATTCGGGAATGTTGTGGTGCACGGCGACGTAACAATGCTTTTTTGACGATCTCGAACTTCAGTCAAAGGGGAAAACAAACAGTCAGTTGTCATTGCAGTCAATGGTAGGAAAACCTATTTTTTGTCATTTTTCAACAAATAGGCCTACTGTACAGAATTTATTTTTCTTCACAAATGTTGTGTATTAGATAATAGTTTCCAACATATATGAGTACCGTTAATTTTCGCAGACTGGCTAAGGTGACACAAGTATTCATAAAAAATATCCCATTGACTGTAATGATAAAGTTTCCCCTTCAACTTGGCAAAATCGTACAGAGCCCGTATACGGTTACGTCGAACCGACCAACTCAATACACAGTCACAAAAAGCTATATACTTTATAACGTTGAAACTGCTGCATTGGCTTACCATAGAAGCGTAGATGAATTTCGACTACGCGCTAGAATAAGGCCTTCCTGCAACGATCTCAGGTCAACTTTTGACCAGTCAACGTAACAGCTCCCTGTTTTGACAATGCCCTTTATCGTCATGGATAACTTTTACGTAATACAATAATACTATATGGAGCCGTTCACTTACGTTTTGTGCGTGAGTTTATTAAAGAAAACTGAAAAATTGCGTTTTATTAAGCTGGTAAGAGCCTTCGCTTCTGACTTAGTTTCAAACAACGCCTTGAATGGATGTATCTAATTAGTTAAAAAGTTGTTGAACAATAGAGCGTCAGTGAAGTCAACGTGCGTATAACATTAAATCGAACACTGCGCGCATTTACGGACGAACAAGATTAAAATAGTAAGTACCAGCGCACTCAGGTGATACGCGCACTAAGTGTGTGCGCGTTTGCAAAAGTGAGGATTGCGAAGTAATCGGAATGTCATTTCTTCTGTAATTTAGATGGGTTTTTTATTTTTGTTTTTTTACGGACAAAATGTCATCATTTCATTTGTAACTTAGTTTGAAAGTTACTTTAATGTTTTAAGACACTAATGAAATCAAAATCATAGGTCGTAAGTACTTTTGTTAGTTTTGAGAATGGCTTTCATTTAATGACTATGTTATTTGTTGTTGTCTGAGTGGTTTTCAACGTTACGAGTGTATTGTGCGTTGTCTCACTCAGTATGCAAGTATTGCTCTGCAAGTAGGACCTACTGAGTGAGCCTGTATTAGGAGCTTTAGATTTCACAACGCGGACCTCTCTACAACGAAATGACGTCACGTTCGACGTTCTGCGCATGCGACTACTTCACCTTCTCGTTATCCCTGAAGCTCTTCACCGGGAGTCAGGGTATTTTCACGTTGTGCTGAAAACGGCAACTTGGGATAGCGTGTGACGTCGTGTTGTCATACCAATCTGCGTTTTTAACATAACAGAGCAATTGCTACTGTTTTTATGCTCATCAAATGAAAATTTGACACAAAGTTTGTATGTGTTAATTTTCAATTTGTGAAAATTAAAGTTTACACAGTAAAGATTTATGAAGTATTTGCATTTTCATCGGCGCTCAGATAATTTACGTTCTACTGGTACATCTTGGGAAATTTTACATATGTTTATTATATAGGGTATGAACTTCGGGCCACTTGCGAAGAAGTTGACTCAGTCGTGACTTTTCCTTTTGCTTCACAAACTCGATAAAGGTTCGCCATTCTTCCAAAATTTGTACTTATAATTGGAGCGTCGTCTGCTACGATCGAACATCGCTAGCCTACTTAGATATGTCGCCGAGGGTAAACGCATAACTGGTCACATGACTCATATTCCCCGTCGTAAAAATCTAAAGTACAAAACAAACAGGACGGGTAAGTCAGTACGACGACGTACATTGTCAGTTAACTTCCCCGTCGCACTGTCTCCGCGTCGTGAAATCTAAAGCTCCCTACTTATCTCACTAGGGGGTGTTGGGAGGGGGTGCCGGGTTGGGGTGGGGGGTTGTGGTGGGGAGGGGCTGGCTTGGGGGGTGGCTTGGGGGGGTGGCTTGGGAGGGAGGTTTGGGAAGGAGGGTGGGAAGGGGGTAGAAAGGGTGGCTTGGGAGGGGGGTGGGACGGGGTGGCTTGGAAGGGGTGGTTAAGGGGGTGGCTTGGGAGGGGTGGCTTGGGGGGAGTGGCTTGGGAGGGGGAGCTTTGGGATGGGGTGGCTTGGGAGGGGTGGCTTGGGAGGGGTGGCTTGGGATGGAGTGGGTTGGGAGGGTAGCTTGGGAGGGTGTCGGGGAGGGGTGGCTTGAGAGGAGTGGCTTGGGAGGGGTGGCTTGGGAGGGTGGCTTGGGAGGGGTGGCTTGGGAGGGGTGGCTTGGGAGGGGTGGTTTGGGAGGGGTTGCTTGGGAGGGGTGTCGGGAGAGGTGGCGTGGGAGGGGTGTCTGGGAGGAGTTGTCGGGGGGAGTGGGTGCCGGGGTAGGGAGTGGCGGGTGGGGTGGCTTGGGAGGGTGGCTTGGGATAGGGGGTAGCTTGGGAGGGGTGTCGGGGGAGGGGGTGGCTTGGGAGGGGTGGCGGGGGGAGGGGTGGCGTGGGAGGGTGTCTGGGAGGAGTTGTCGGGGGAGTAGGTGCCGGGGTGGTGGGGTGTCCGGGAGGGGGTGGCTTGGGATGGGGTAGCTTGGGAGGGGTGTCGGGGAGGGAGTGGCTTGGGAGGGGTGGCTTGGGAGTGGTGGCTTGGGAGGGGTGGCTTGGGAGGGGTGGCTTGGGAGGGGTGGCTTGGGAGGGGGGTAGGAGGGTTTCGGTGGAGAGGTGGGTGGAAGGGGCTGTCGGGAGAGGTTGTCGGGGAGTGGGTGGGGGTGGGGGTGGGGGGGGGGTGGCTTGGGAGGGGTGGCTTGGTATGGGTGGCTTGGAGGGGGTGGCTTGGGGGGGTGGCTTGGTATGGGTGGCTTGGAAGGGGGTGGCTTGGGAGGGGGTGGCTTGGGAAGGGGTGGCTTGGGAGGGGTGGTTGGAAGGGTGTTTTGGGAGGGGTATCAGGGGAGGATGGCGTGGGATGGGTGTCGGGAAGGAGTTGTCGGGGGAGTGGGTGTCGGGGAGGGGGTGGCGGGGTGTGAGTTTTTGTTCATTTATAGTAATAGTGTAATATTATTATAGTTTTAAGATATTCGGCAAAACGCCCTTCATCCAGTCGGTGCATCAGACGTCAACTTTAGTTTCACAAGTCCCCCCCCCCCCCTCCCTTTCCATCCGCCCTCCAAATTTTTTTGGGACGTCTCTGGATAATTTTCAGGCTAATCAATTATTTCGAGGTGTATTTGAACCCTAATGAACAAACAGTCACTTCAAAAGATCTTAAGCCCAGTCCCCATGAGGCAAATCCCGATGCCACCCTTGTTTGAAACGGGACGACAATGATGTTGGTGATAAAATTAATCATAATGGTATGGTATTAATTAATGATAGGCTGCGATGATAGTATCCCACCATAATATATTCCAAATAATGATTTGAATATTTAGTTTTTATAAAGTCAAATTCTTTAAGAGAGTGACAACTGCAAAATGCCATTGTTACTTCTTGACAAAATGAAATTGTATTTTGGCGTACGTCTTTTTTCTTTGTCAAACTGGGGGTCAGACCACCCTTGATAGTTAATAGTTCCGAATCAACAAGGCAAGTAAATATTTGCTTTATGTCGTGATTGAATACGTTTCATGATTTGAAACTTGTTTGGCATGTGATTGTCAGCCTTCAGGCAAGTTGTTGTCATCATAACATTCATTAAAACCCCATTACTCCACGATTTTGTTTTCAGCTATCAAAATACCCACTAAATTGAACCCACCAACACCGATGGAACTAACCTAAGAAAAACTAATCAAAAACTTAAATATAAATAAACATTATTTTAATTCAATCCGTTTCCTAATGTTAGCTTATCTTTTTTTTACTTTCTTTTGATCCTCGTTTAAAGATTTCTTTTGATATTTTGATTTTTCCCGAATGCAAACGTGGCAATCAATCTATGGCAGCAAATTAAAGCTTTATAGAAGGAAGAAAAAGGCCAATCATCTTTGAAGATGATGCTTTAAAATAGGAGGAGATAGTGTTTATCATACCTCTCACGTGGATAGATGCCCGCATTGGTAACAGCACGTCTTTTGTTATGACAAGGATGGGATGGCCGTGAGGTAAGGAAAGATATTTTATTATTTTTTGTGTTTCAATTATGACAGATTCTGATGGACCAACAAGACATATGGAGAGAAGAACATGACACTCTTGTCATTACCAATAATAAGTCTGACTGATGAGATTTACATTGCCTGTATCACTGAAAGTGCACGGCGTCATGCCGGGTGTGTCATTTTAGTTGATTTCACACCACTGAACTCTTCGAGCTCTGGCAACAAGAGCAAACTTGGACGCGACATCTTTCTTTAAGTCCCAGGTGAGAAAATATGTTTTGTAGCGTTCTCTATACGTCTCATATTCGTTCAAATAGATGATGGTTTGAATGGCTCCCATGTGGTTTGATAATGTGCTTTGACGTTGCAAGGGCTGCAAATCCGGTGGCAGGGTCTCAAACCTTCCACATCGATAAATCCAGTCTCAGTTCAGCACCAGTCCGGTCCATGCTCCCGATCGGGAGATTGGGAGATCGAGACATGCGCAGTGACCATAATTTAAACTTTTTGTTGTTGTTGCTTTTTTCAAAAACTGTCATTCTAAAATTGTATACTTTGCAAATCAGTAAATGATATTGAATTAATATTTCTGTATAACTTGAGCTTTTGCTGGTGACTAAAAACTGTTAAAATCTGCTCTTCAGAAACTATTGAAAAAATGAATTTTTAAAGATTACTTTAAAATTCCTTGATGAAAGTCAAATTTGCACTGGTAAAAATAGAGAAAATAATTTCATCGTTATGATGCACCAATAAAATTAGAATATTTTCATGCATTTTTCCTACATATTTTACCGTTATGTATTTCGTTAAAGAGATTGGAGAGATTTGAATTTGGAAAGATGCATTGTGGGTTATAATGACAAAAATCTCCCGATTGGGATATCTCCCGATCGGGGAGGTGGACCAAGCCACATTTTACCCTGCCCCACTTTCTCTCGTAGAATTCCACCCGCAGATTTCATTTCCATCAGAGATAGACCATTTTATAATCAATTTCATATAGTTTATAGAAGTATTACAGTATCATCATCATCATCATCATCGTCGTCATCATCATCATCATCATCATCATCGTCATCATCATCATCATCATCATTACGGTGCACTACAGTTGAAATATTGACGCAAGGAATGCGTTTTACATAAAGGTCTATAAAATGTAATAAATAAATATACAATGGTATACAAATAGATGTGTAAAATTGTAAAATTCTATAAAATCCAAATATATCATAGGCCCAATTAACAGACTAAATGATGTATAAAAGACACAAGTTATCAATATCAAAATACGCTTAGTTGCACACGAATATGTTAATCAATAAAAATACTAAAAATCATAAAATATAATCTCTAGTAAAATGATACAATTTTAGTTTTTCTCAAAATTTGAATATTATTACAGTACACCGAATACTATTACACTACACCGAAAGGTGAGGACGCAATTTTCCAGAGACTCACAAGTATCCAGAAACTATTGACATGATTGACCCTTGTGGAAAACTACAAAACGTCCCTAACACCAATATTTATAAGTTTATACCAAGTAGTTATCTGACATTCATGAGCAATAACATTTTATTACTTTAAGGAAGCATAACAGGTCAATGAATATTTAAATTTTTAGCAATAAGACACAATCACTTGTGGATCTATTACCCCTACATCCATTGTGGAATCTATTCTAGTCCCCGATATCCATACATAAAAACACACTGCAAAAACTGGAAAAATTCCATAGTTTTCCTAAATAGAAACTGCAAACCTTGGAATGATTTAATAGTTCCCTTACACAGAAACACACTGCAAACCATGGAATAATTCAATAGTCCCATATATAGAAACACACTGCAAACCCGGGAATATTTCAATAGCCCTCCTACACATAAACACGCTGCAAATCCTGGAATAATTCAATAGCCCCCCTACACATAAACACGCTGCAAACCCTGGAATAATTCAATAGTCCACCTACACAGAAACACGCTGCAAACCTGGAATAATTCAATAGTCCACCTATATCCGTCAGTATATAGAAACATACTGCAAACCCTGGAATAATTCAATTTTATTTAGTTTTACTAAAGGTATGGGCTTTAAGCAACCTACTATTACTTATACTGTAAGAGAGATTTAAATGTATATTGACAAGTAGAAATTTCAGCAGAAAAAGCAATACATTCTTAACAGAATAGTCATTCAATTATGTCAAAAGTTTCTGAGTTGTGACTATTAAATATTTGAATAATTATAAATGTAAGTAAAATTTGTGAGAGAGTGCAGCTCAAATTCTTTAATGTAATTCTATACATTTCTGTCCTAAATTTCAGTCACTGAAAATCACCAGACTGTGTTCTCTTACTAACATACTAAATATTGTTGGGGTATGCATGGAGATTCAAAACCTCTTCGTCATATTCAACCATTCAAATGACATTTGTAAAGGTTTGAAAAACAATAACTTAACATATAGAAATTCATTAGTTTTCCCGGCGTGTAGATGTAACAAAATTTCAATAAAATTCGCATAATTTATTATAACCACCCTACATAGGTGATGGGTGCCTATACTAGGGTCCAGTAGTTGATACGACTTATCAGCTTATACCAAAAGCGAAAATTAACAAAAATATTTAACACTTGTCTGCTTTCGAACGATTTGCTTGATTTTGTGAATTATTATGCAAAAACATATTTGCTCCTTTTCTCTCGAATTCATGTCTTTCCTGGAAGGGGAGTATGCCACTGAACTTGGGCTATGTTAGGGATCCGATGGCGTATAAATGATTATTCATGCATACCGCTTTTTGGGAAAAGTTCAGTTCAGGGGAGAGGCAGGTGTCGGTGACCGCCACCTCATTTGCGAGTATCTGCTTCGGGTTGTTTAGCAGCCAGGCGTGATCAAATGTTGTATCTGCTCATTTTATTGCCATGCATGATAAAATAATATTGTCCAATTGCTTGAGTTACCAATACGTTGGATGATTTTATTCAAATTTTGTTCACCTATGGGCAGATAGGCAAACAGAATACATAATCATTTTCAGCAGTTCAGATAGCCATATAGTCTATAGACATTTAAAGGAATGCGATACAGCAAAATAAATCGTCACTGGGTCTGCGATCAGACCCAGTGAGAGGTTCGTGGAAAGGGGAGTATGCCACTGAACTTGGGCTATGTTAGGGATCCGATGGCGTATAAATGGTTATACATGCATACTGATTTTTGGGAAAGGTCAAGTCCAGTTACATTATTACCTCTGAGTATGGGCCCTACTGCTTGCAATCAACCAGTCAACCAATATAGAGTACCAGCACCAAGTTGATGCAGTCGGACGAGGATGCATCCTGAACCCCGGATTCTGCAGGATCCAGAGAAGTGCCGTAATGTTCGATATTAACATGTATGCAGCCGAATTCAGACACATTGAAGTATATGTACCGATATAAATTGTGGCGCTGCTTAACTTGCAGAATATATATATATATATATATATATATATATATATATATATATATATATATATATATATATATATATATATATATATATATATATATATATATATATATATATATATATATATATATATATATATATATATATATATATATATATATATTTATATATATATATATATATATATATATATATATATATATATATATATATATATATATATATATATATATATATATATATATATATATATATATATATATATATATATATATATATATATCATATCTATCATGTGTGAGTGTGTGTGTGTTTTTTAAACTTGGAAAACATATTTTCTACGACATTTCCATCAAATTTGCAACAATGTTTTGCACAAATACCCAACTGCCCAAGCAAAGTATAAAGATTTGACAGCGATGTCGGAACAAACTTAGGGCAAAATTCAATACGGGCACTTTCATTTCAGATTTCTAATGAGGATCTCAACCAAGAACAAACTATTTTAGTTCCATGTGAGGGGTGGCGGAAGATGTTTGAATCCAGATCCGGGGGCACAGGATTTGAGGGGCACTCATTCGACTGACATATTTTGAAAGCACGTACGGTACGACAACATAACTTGAGTGACAATTTTTAATGTCCTCCCCCTTCACCTCACCTTCCCTTCACCTCCCTTCCCCTCCCCTTCTTCCCCTCCTTCCCTCCACCTCCCCTTCCTCCAACTCCCCTTCCCCTCCACCTCCCCTTCCCCCCCTTCCCCTCCACCTCTCCAACCTCATCCCCAATCCCTTTCCCTTTCCCCTTCCCATTCCCTTTAATTTCACCTGAAAATGTCAAAACCTTTATTGGTCATAAAAGTACTCTTTATTGTCCTTTTCTTCTTAAGTTTGCAGCCACGACAATTTGCATAATTTGTGAATTTCAGATCAAGATATTGAGAACCAAAATTTGTGAAAATAGGAAAATTTTAGTACCTAGATCTATAAGAATTGGGAAATGTATTGATCATCAGTCTCAAATTCAGAAATATTTACATCACGATTAATCAATTGTATTGATTATGATGCGGAATATTTAATATCCCAAACAATGTGAAAAGCAAATAAGGGGTTAGAATTGTTTAGAAGGTTTTTCATCCTTTTCTGAGTTGCGTAAAATTAATTGAGCTCGGTATATCAGTATAAATATATTTGATAAGATTCTAAATCAAGTCTGCATTATCCAAAATTACACTCAACAGCCCAGTCTTTAGCGAGTCAGTGTCGAGGGCCTGCATTGTTTTTTTCGCGGACAAATTAAAAATGCCTCTTTGTTGAAATTTTGGTAGTCTGTACAGAACATTTTTCACCGTTTCAAAGAAGGTGGAGAGAGCACGTCAGTTTATGGCAAGGGGCTCGGAATATATCGTAAGTTTGCCCTGGGGCCCCATTTCAAAGATGCTACAATAATACAAATAGCAAGGATTTTTTCAACAAAAAAATTAAGCGAAGAAAAGTAGATTGCCAGATGTAAATGCTGTGTTTTTTTAGTACGAGGTTATTCTGACGTCATCCTGAATAATACTCAACAATATAAATGGATCAAGGAGGTCTACTAAGTCCATTTAAACAAAAAAACAAAAACAATTTTGCAATTTGTTGTGGAGGGAAGAGGGGGGTGGGTGGGTAAGGGGGGGGGGGGCTGGGATGCTGCCAATAATTAGCAAGCCCGTAGCCAGAAATTTAAAAGAGGGGGGGGGGTTGTTGTTTTTCGCAAATAAAAGGGCAACAAATCTTGAACTTCTTCGTGCTTATGAAAAACCAGGAATGCTTGGCCCGAATCTAAAATTATATTTGGCTCTAATGATCTGATGATTAAAATCGTAGCGTGGCCCCAATCAGGTATTTTTAATCCTTTATTTGGTTTATAATCACAACATATTTTCGAAAAATTTGTGAAATTCTTCTAAATTTTATAGTCTATTTCGCTTTAGAAAATGAAATATTTGTAAATTTCGACCGAATCTAAGCTTTCACTACCTTAGCTCTCAAATGAATACAATCGTAGCGCCATGGTCTGGTCCCCACCAGGTAAGAATTTCGAAAACTTTATTTAGATTGATTGAATTTTATGGCCACCCATCTGCCCATCCCTTATACTCCATACTCAACCCTGCCTTCCCATAGAACACATTTTTTATTTTATTTTTCATTTCATTGCTATAAAATGAATTATTTTCTAATTCAATGGTTTCCTTTATTTAGACATTTCTGAATAATAATCTACCATTTTGCGATTACTGACAACAAAATTTCAGCATTTTGTTGGTTATTTCCGCAATTTTAAAAACTGACTTTTCAAATAAGATAAATAAGATTTCCAGGGATTTCCATGCTCTACCGTTATCACATCCTCTCTGGTTTGGCCTGGCCCCCTTGACATTTTATCCTGGCTCCGCCACCCGATTCACATGGCTGGTACATTAATTTCTGGGTATGGTATACCCTGCATCATTTAAAACTGGCTTGTGTTATAACATGTCAGCATGTATTACGACCGTTGTCACTTAAAACTGAGAGCATGCTACACAAAGCCGACGAATGAGCCATTGACTGGGCTGGCTGAAGGGATTCTTTCTAGCTGCGGTTAAAGTTATTGAAAGTTTATTGAATGGGTACGGTACTAAACGGTGTTCCGATGCGACCACCAGGACCGGCAGAAAATAATTTGGGGCCGGTCCCAGAAGCAATCTGCAGTGCCGTCGGAGAGTATATCAGTGGCTGAATTAATTTTTGCTTAATGGTTTAGCACGTCAGCCCTATCCGAGAATTTCGAAATATAGAGGATTTACTATTTACAACAACCGGATCCTGTAATATCGGGACATTTGAGGCCAAACGTCAAAGTTTCAATTCTTTAGTAGAAAATAAATCAATAAAAATCAAATAAAATCACTTCTAATTATTGTGGCAGTCTCAAAAACTTTAGAAAGAAAGTACTATACATTAAAGAATTGAAAGATATAATTGGAGTTTCATGAGAAGGAACTTCAGTAGATTAACATTTATATTAAAGGAGCCTGCACTAGACCGATAAGTATTTTTAAGGCCCAAAAAAAAAAAAAAAAAAAAAAAAATTAGAATGAATACAAAAATATTTCTAAAAAATAAATGAAAAAAAAAAAAATAGTAATGATAATAATGATAATAATAATAATGATAATAATAATAATGATAATAATAATAATGATAATTATGATAATAATAGTAATAATAATAATAGTAATGATTATAATAATAATAGTAATAATAATAATAATAATAATAATAATAATAATAATAATAATAATAATAATAATAATAATAATAATAATAATAATAATAATAATAATAATAATAATAATAATAATAATAATAATAATAATTATGATAATAATAATAATAATAATAATGATTATAATAATAATAGTAATAATAATAATAATAATAATAATAATTATATAATAATAATAATAATAATAATAATAATAATAATAATAATAATAATAATAATAATGATATAATAATAATAATAATAATAATAATAATAATAATAATAATAATAATAATAATAATAATAATAATAATAATAATAATAATAATAATAATAATAATAATAATAATAATAATAATAATAATGATAATAATAATAATAATAATAATAATATTAATAATAATAATAATAATAAATTATAATAATAATGATAATGAAAAACAATAATAATAACAATAATACAAAATAGATTAAACAAATAATAAATAAAGAAATAAAAAAATGATAATTTAAAATAATGATAATAATAACGCCAATAACAAATATTAATAATAATATTAATAACAATAATAATAATTATCATTATTATTATTATTATTATTATTATTTATTATTATTATTATTATTATTATTATTATTATTATTATTATTATTATTATTATTATTATTATTATTATCATTATATTATTATTATTATTATTATTATTATTATTATTATTATTATTATTATTATTATTATTATTATTATTATTATTATTATTATTATTATTATTATTATTATTATTATTATTATTATTATTATTATTATTATTATTATTATTATTATTATTATTATTATTATTATTATTATTATTATTATTATTATTATTATTATTATTATTGTAATTATTATTATTATTATTATTATTATTATTATTATTATTATTATTATTATTATTATTATTATTATTATTATTATTATTATTATTATTATCATTATTATTATTATAATAATAATATGTCAGTAAACCACTGAGACAATAATATGTCAGTAAACCTCTGAGATAATAAGTTTATTTAGAATTGTATTTCCATATATTGTTTAGTTTTGGCATGTAAGCATAAAGGTCATTAGACCGACAGTGAGGGCGCATTTTTTTAAAGACTCTAAATATTCAGCAAAGCTGTTTAATAAAAAGATATTTCCCGAAAAAGTATTTATCATAAAAAGACAACAATTTATTAGAAAATGGTGGAAGGGCTTAAAAGCCGGAGCTTTTACAAGAAGCCCACCGTAACTTAAATTAAATAATTAATTACAAATGAAATGTATAGAAAAGTGAAATAGTGAAAATGAAAGAAAAAAAGGAATCCCCACCCTTTCCTCCCCCACCCGGTAACGTAAAGAAGCCCAGGGGAAAAGTAATAAAGTGGTTGCGTAAAAGTAGATAAGACGTCAAATATAATCATAAACTAAGTGGAGATGAAAATACATGAAGGTAAACTACAGTTGGTCATATTTAGATATAAGTGTCTTTTTTAACTTATCAAAAAACAATTTTACAATATCATAATAATAATAATTTTAATTTTGATAATTGTATTATTATTTTATTTTCTAAATTTCAATAATATCAATTTTTTTTAATCACTATTTGATTCCAGAACCCAATACCATGGGATACAATGGAGCGTTTGAAAAGGTCAGAATTAATGGGAAAAGAAAACAAATGATGGGAGAACCTGGTGTTGTGGGAATGTATATTATGAGAAAAAGAAAAGCAATCCTTGAAAATATCTGGTAATTGTTGATTAACAAATTAAAAAATGAATACAGCGCATTGGTGTCTTTGGATATAGAAAATATTAAGAAAACATAATCTGGTAAAAAGAGGGGATGTATGTGCTGAAAAACTTGATTGGGTGATAATACGAAGAGCTATTTTCTGAAGAATAAAAAATTGATTTAGATGAGAAGGGTGAGCATTACCCCATACTACATTACAATGATTTAAATGAGGAATAATAACTGAATAAGAGTATTATATAATTTTTAAGGATGTAACTAGGTACAAACTCTATAATTTTATAGAAAACCCTAAACTATTTTATAAATAGATGTCCTAATCTTATTAATATGAGAAGTTCATTTAAATAAAGGGTCGATGTATAAGCCTGAAAATTTGATGGTATCAACACGTTTGATTTGGGAATTATTAATCGATATATCAATATTATTTATATTCTTATGATGGAGATGAAAACCATGACATGAGTTTTGCTGATATTTAAAAAAAGCTTATTAACCTTAAACCAATTGGCAACAAGTTTTTAATTCAGAGTTGATGACTGAAATAACATTATCAAAATTGTTATGCTTATACTAAATACTAGTATCATCAGCAAAAAGTATAAAGTGTAAAAGATGTGAAGAATAGGTAATATCATTTACAAATAGCAAGAATAACAAAGACCCAAGGATTGACCCCTGGGGCACACCACAATTTAAAAATACAATAATATGAATAAGAAGTGTTATCAATGGATACAAGCTGATGTCTGTTTGATAAGTAACTAACAAACCAATTGTGGGCCATCTAAGTTCCCTAATACCGTGATGATACAATTTAGCAACAAGAATGTTATGATTGATAGTGTGGAAAGCTTTCGATATGTCCAAAAATACACCTAATTTGTACTCCCTATTGTTAAAACCATTTATGATATATTGAGTGACATCTAAAGCTGCCTTAGCAGTAGAGCGGCCTTTACGAAAACCACACTGTCTGTTGCTAAGTGTCTTATTTTCATCAAGGAAATTTGTAGTACGAGTACGATTGTGAATAATACGTTCTGGAATTTTAGATAAAAATGAAATTACTGAGATGGGTCTATAGTTAGAAACATATAAGCAATCACCACCTTTAAATATCGGATTTACTTTAGCTTCTTTGGAACGAAGTGGCACAATACCAGTGGAAATTGATAAATTAAAGATAAACATAAGAGGACCTGCTAAAGCGAAACGATTATCTTGGACAAAATTAACAGAAATATTATCAATACCACAAGCACCTTCTTCTCATATACATAATTAAGTAAATGATTTCTAAGCAGTTAGTTGGTGATAGAAATAATGATGTTGGGATTGCATCAGGAAGAAACTCACACAAATTTGAATTATCATGGGGATTGTACTAGCAAGATTAATACCTATATTAACAAAATAATCATTATAATAATCATGATAATTACATGTTTATCGGTTATATATTGTCATTATCTTTAATTTTATCAATAGGAGTTGTGGCTAAAGTACGACCAAAATTTTTATTAATGATATCCCAAGTTTTCTTTAGGTTGTTTTTATTGTCATCAAAACATTTTTCAAAATGCATCTTTTTAACCAATCGTATAATGTTAGCAAGCTTATTTTTATACTGTGTGTACCTGCACTTATTATTAATAGAGGGATGGGAAAGATATTTCTTATAGAGCTTCTTCTTTTTGGATTTAGATCATAAAATACCTGGTGTTATCCATGGAGATTGGAGCTTTTAAGAATTAACTTTAAATGATGACCAACCATATCCAACATTTTTATCATTTTGTCTGAGCAACTGAATATTGGCTAATATTGTCTATACAACAATAGCAAAAGTAGGCTTCTTATCACGGGGTACCTTTCATTTTCAGTATATATAAGAAACACCCAACTGTTTTTATTTATGAAATTATGAGACCCGATGCCATAATTACCGTGAAGTATTGACACACCCATATTTACATATTTAACACTTACATTGTGTTGTCCGGTTTAACGGTCAGATCGTCCCATGTTACTATAAAGCAGATAAGGAAATTAATAGATTTATCAAGTAAGAGAATAATACTGAAATACATATACATATATATATATATATATATATATATATATATATATATATATATATATATATATATATATATATATATATATATATATATATATATATATATATATATATATATATATATATATATATATATATATATATATATATATATATATATATATATATATATATATATATATATATATATATATATATATATATATATATATATATATATATATATATATATATATATATATATATATATATATATATATATATATATATATATATATATATATATATATATATATAGAGTATATATATATATATATATATATATATATATATATATATATATATATATATATATATATATATATATAGGTATATATAAACATATATATATATATATATATATATATATATATATATATATATATATATATATATATATATATATATATATATATATGTATATATAAATATATATATTTACATATATACATATATATATATATATATATATATATATATATATATATATATATGTATATATATATATATATATATATATATATATATATATATATATATATATATATATATATATATATGTATATATATATATATATATTTATATATATATATATATATATATACATATATATATATATATATATATATATATATATATATATATATATATATATATATATATATATATATATATGTATATATATATATATATATATATATATATATATATAAATATATATATATATATATATATATATATATATATATATATATATATATATATATATATATATATATATATATATATATATATATATATATATATATATATATATATATATATATATATATATATATATATATATATATATATATATATATATATATATATATAGGTATATATAAACATATATATATATATATATATATATATATATATATATATATATTTATATATATATATATATATATATATATATATATATATATATATATATATATATATATATATATTTATATATATATATATATATATATATATATATATATATATATATATATATATATATATATATATATGTATATATAGGCTATATATATATATATATACATATATATATATATATATCTCAGCTTTCGTAACTATATTAAAGTCAATTTATTTTCCAAAAATTTAAATATTTATAACATATGAGACCGCAATATGAGAGTCGATGCCAAAACAATGTACTTTGTTGATAAAACTTTTTTCAGTTTACATGTTTTGTTATTTTCCCGAATATTTTGCATATCATTCCATTATGTTAAACATTTGTTGATGATACAAATCATACCTTTTGCCATTGATACAAATATTTTATATCGAAATTATCAAAAAATATTTCCTAAGAACTGATCAATTTTAAATGATGTTATGATTTTCCAAATTATGAGACCCCGACGCCTTAACATCTACCTAATTTATTCCGGGGTACTGGCATATCTATCCATATTACTAAAGACATTTATCAATTTAAGATATGGCTGGTTAATTTGTAGATATTACGGACCCCAAAATGTGTTGCCTTTCCAAACGTTTCGGTTCCCGTACACTTGTGATATCCGTCCCTTCTCACAGCATTTCCGCCCTTTCGCAACTTTCAATTTCTGGATCTACCCCTTACAAATTTTTGAAGGTGGGGAGAGATGTGTTCCCTCTAACAATTTTTTGTGCCCCAGATGCCCCAACTGAAAATATTCTATACCAACAAAATACATGTATATCATTATAAGAAAAATAAAGACTTGTTGAATTTGAGAGGAAGGTGGGGGGAGATGTGTTCCCTCTAACAATTTTTTGTGCCCCAGATGCCCCAACTGAAAATATTCTATACCAACAAAATACATGTATATCATTATAAGAAAAATAAAGACTTGTTGAATTTGCTGTGTTTTGAGGTAAATAATTGTTTTCGTGGGCAGTGGGGGGTGATTTTCTTAACAAACAATGAAAAGTAAAATGAAACTTGAAAATGGCGATGTATCTTTATCTCGGGTATATGCACTGAAATATTTATGCCATTGCCGAAAAGAATGCATAGTTTTGATTTATAAAAAAACAAAAACAAACAAAACAATAACAACAACAACAAGACACTCACTCAGAATTGGTTCATGATTTTTTTAAATTTTTGTATTTTCCTATCCATTCTGAACATTGAAAAACTGGAGAACTCCTGCTTTTTGAATTGGGGATAAATCCTCCTCCCCTCCCTCCCCCTCCACCCTACCTCTCATCTTCCTCCTCCCCCCCTTCCTTCCCGCCTAATACCCTACAAGCCAATGTTCTTCTGGAGTAAAGAATGTTTTTTGCGTCCCCTATATGCTCTCATATGCATGATAAAAGAAATGACGAAACTGAGCAAAAATAATGCTGAAATTCTAACTTAGTGAAACATAGCAAGCAAAAAACAGCTTCTTAAATTTTGGACAGCCGGTCAACATCCGGGGCCCGGGGAACATGCCTCTTTTCTCCAGTTATAATCAGCTGCTGTGTGTCTGCATTTTTATGTTCCGATAACATGCCCTCAGTTTTAGTGACAATGTTTGTAGCACATGCTACCATGTAATAACAATTGAGTAAATATTAATTCAGCCACCAATATCCGACACCTTCCGATGGTACTGCAAATTGCTTCTGAGACTGGCCCCACATTATATTCTGCCCTAGGCATGCCCGGCCGAATTTTTCCCCAAACAGAATAGCAATTGCACAAATTTCCTCTTGTCTGATTGGCTTAAATTCTGGACCTTAACCCCAACCTAACCCTAATTTAACCCAAATGAGTGCAATTGCTATCCTGTATGGTAAAAACTTAGCTGACCGGCCCTAACATTAACAAGATTTAATCTTGGTCCTGGTGGTCGGGTCGTACATGTCACTGTTTAGTTCCGTACCCCCTTCAATAAACGTTCCATAACTTTAACCGCAAGTAGAAAAAATCGAGGAAAATTGGCCAAAAATTGAGGAAAATTGCCTTCAAATGAAGGAAATTATTTTTTTTCTCAAAGAATTCCTTCAAATTATATGGGAGCAATACAACGTATTTATTGATATATCTTTTTAATTTTCACACTGCCCCCACCCCCTTCTAGAAAATATTCCTTACTACGCTTTTGATATAGTCCAAGATTTGGGTTTAACTGTCCCGATTTTATTGCATCTTATTATGAAATTTTCAAATTCTTCTGACATTTGGTCGCTTTTGTCCCAATATTACGGGATTCTATTGTCGCAAAAGTTAAGAAAGGAAAAGAAAAAACAGAAATCAGTCACAAGTAAGTCAAATGAAGATTTATCCTGACTGATTGAGTCTTTTGCGGCTCATGAGTAATGTGGTGCCCAGCCTCCATCAAAACAGTGGCCCAAAGCTTTCCTGCAATTGGGCTTCAAAAAATCGAGATTTTGTTTCGTTGCTGTGGGTGTGACCAACCATTGGCGGCAACTGAGCTTAATGAGCTCTCGGTAGAAAGTGGTGGCGCCGTTTTTCCACATTCTTGGGAATTTTGAAATACTAGAAGTTTCAATTTGAATATTTGTGTCGTTGAAATTGAATTAAGTATTTATTAGAAATGATTTAGGTTGATTTGAATATTTATATCACAGGTTATCAGTACATGACGTGCACGAAAAGTGAATTCGAATATTCTAGTGACCCCAGAATGACACAGCCTCACATTTCAGCTCTCGGCATAAGGACATCCAGTTCTAGTTGTTTTATTGGTTCAAATTTCAACCAATGGCTATACAGTCCGGCAGCATGCCTGTTCCTATTAATGGGAACTTTTTGCTACATGGAAGCCGCCATTTTGTGATATTTCCTATGATCCTTGGCTATCCTAACATTAAAGCTTTATGCAATGTTACATTTTTCAAATTTGAAATACTTCTGGGAAAAATATCTTTGCTATGCAGCTATGGGAAACTTAAAACTTATGAAAATACCTTCATTACTGTCATGGTTAAAATTTTCCACTCCCATTTGATATGTTCACCACGCCGTTTTCAAAATATTATAAATAATTGACAATAGAGCTAGGCATTTAGGCGCAAAACAGCCAATTTGAAAATTCAAATGCTTTTCAAACCAATGATTCTTAATATGTAAAATACATAAATTATCAACTTTGCCATTTTATCGCAACATCTGAACAATCTGACAGTGTGGCTGCGTGATTTATATATTCTCGTGTGTTATACATGTTCCTATTAATGAAACGCTTCCGGACTGCTATACACGCCCCTTCTGATCATATTCGACACTAAATTAATCATAAATCACCCTTTTCCTTCAAGATATCACGTGGCCCAGTGGATAAACTAGGAATAGTAACTGGAAATTACGAGTTAGGAACTAAAACATATCGAATCGAACTTGAAGAGAAACAAAATTCAAATTTATCCTCGAATCTGCTAATCTGTTCATTCGAAGACCTTGAGTATACCGTCATTAATTAACGCACACCGATGAAATAATCTTGGCGGATATTAATCAAGCGATAACAAATCATTAAGCAATTAGCAAAATTATGTTAAATACACATTTATCCACGTCACAGCGACAAATAAGACCTTTCTATACCTAACATTGTTAAAGTACGAAGGAAAAAAAAACTTACATATTTTTTTGCAGCAAAAATGCACAAGATACAACATGCACTGGTTTGAAATTCTTAGATTATGAAATGATTTTACATCTTGTTCAACTTTCTTCAACATAATCTAACGTCTTTAAAGCTGATTATTTTATCACAAAGTGTGAATTCGCTAATGAGGATTACAACAATTATACAAAATAAAAAATGCAAAAAAGGTATTATATGAAGCCAAAGTGGAAGTGATTATTTTCAAAAAAATAAATAAAAGGCAGAAAGGAATTGTTTATACCATATTAGAGTCAGTGTCTATCACAAAGCAAAGTATTCGGAAATGAGTGACAAGTTTAATTATTGGGCGGAAAAAGAATACTACCTGAAGTAAAAGATTTAAAAAGATGAATATTTTACGAAGCGGCAACTCCAATCAAAGCTGAAGCACTCTTAGCTCCAATCCTTTTAGCCCTCATCGAATTATATCTACAAATTTTTCAACAGGATGCTTCTTTTTTATTGTTCGAATAAAAAATTTGAATTACCTCTTTAAAAGTTGTTTATATTCTTTATTAAAATAAAAAGATCACTTAAACGTTCTAAACTCACTCTAAAGTGCGCATGGTTCTTAGAAAGACGGTATTTTATGCTGAATCGTATATTACTTATTAACTCAAAGTCCACAGGGAAATGACACCTTGTTAAATAACCGATAAAAAGTTAACGGTTCGAATTGAAATTGCTTTGACACAAAACGAAAATAATTTTCGTAAAGAATATTTTCAAAATCACTGAAGCATCATGATGATGTTTATTATATCTATCAAAAAGATTACGCCTATTTTGGTGCAAACATCATGAAGTACAATAGCCGCATTTGATATCAGCAGGTACCCATGTCATATTGTTCAAATGCGGTAGCACGAAGACATACTTCTTTAGAGTGGATTCCATTAACGGGACTTTTAAGGTACATTAATGATTGGAGAGCCTGATCGCCTCATGCGCAAGGTGTATGTGGTGTTTTCCTGATTATACTACGTGAAGTATAAAGAAAATAAATTATTCGAGTGTGCTAAGAACTCGTCGTTACGACACATAGGAGACAACACGGGCTAGTCTCTTCCCAGTCCTTTGTGTTCTTGTCAAGCACCCGTACTTTAATGTTCTGAGATTACCACCTACGGGCAATAAATGTACATATGGGTTTTAGTTTCTAAACTCAGTTGAAAGCTACAGATGGTTTATGAGCTCATTAAAAATTGAAACACTGTCATCTCAACATATTAATAATATTAAGCCCACCGGCTGATGAACTTTTTTGTACTTTACTCTTCCAGTATTAGTAGCATCCAGTTACTCGACTCCCTTCCTTTTCACCTAGACTTCATGTAGCAATGAATGTTGTAACAAGCAAAATGTCATTGTATGACTGCAGGCATGTCTCTGAAGTTGACACGTGTATATTTAAGGTATAAATATTATATTAGGCCTAGTCAGTAAGTTGCCAAAGGCGCAGAGCGCGCGTAGCTAAAAGTGCATGTGACTTTGTAACCCTACCTGTCTGCGTTATGCCAAGTGACACATAAATCCCGCCACACACGAGGGTAAATGGCAGACGTCAACCGCCACTCGTGGCAGTAAATGACATCGCGCACCCGAAAGTCAAAAATCCAGCATGTTGGATTTCCACGGCCACCCGGGTCATTTAAGTCCTTGTGTGCGCCGGACCGATGCCATTTACTTTCGTCTTATGCCACTGCGCATGCGTGAAAATTACGTCACAACGGCAAGCTATTTCCCGTCGGGGAATTCCTCGTGCCACCAATGACTTCATGCAGTAATATAAACAAGGCATCAAAGTATTTACCTGTTTGGTCGATTATTGTTCCCCCTCCCTACAAAAAAAAAAAAAAAAACACTTTGCGGGTCCCCTCCCCTACTTTGGAAATCCTGGTGCCGCCACTTTGGCCTAAAACTTCATTATTTTGTGCAGGGATGGCGCCAGGCGGGGAAAGCATAGTCTAGCCCCCGTCTGGAAATATTTCAGCAATGATCTGTCATCGGGGAGTGATAGAAAATTAATGTGGGTATAAAATAGGCCTAAGCCCCTATAACCTTTTTCGAATTTCATAACCTGTTGGTTAGGAACTCCTGCCGGGCCCCCAACAATCACAGCCGTAATTCGTGGGTAAGGGGAACATGATTCCCCCCGCTTGGAATTGTTTTCAACCCTGGAGAATTGAAACTTGGTCAAATTAAAAAATATTTGATCTTTTTTTTTTCTTCTGAAAGATGCGCCAGGTAAATCTTTAAAACAATTCGGTTATTTTATCGAAAATTCGGTTGATTTTTGAAAATTTGATTCAACATACCATTAGCAAATCTGTGTTCGAATTATATACACTTAATTGCTGGTACAACTATATGATACAAGCTTACCTTGATATCGTCCCCGGCTGGGCAGCGCACCCGAGGTCAAATGTCAAATTAATCATAAATGTTCATTAATCTTCGTTGTTGAATACATCTCAATGAAGATGTCAGATAAATTTCACACCTCACTAACCTAGGAAGTTCGCTGCACTGCCGAGGTTTATTGTCGGACTTATTTCAACCCCAAATTGCTTAAATATAAAAGGGATGGGAGCCCTCTATTTACCACACACAGGAATCGCTGCCCAGCTTGTTATTGAACTCCAAATTGCTTTCATATAAAAAAAAAAAAAAGGGATACAAAGGGATGCAACAAGAGGGTGGGAAGGATGAGTAAAAAATTTACGGGCTACGGGCAAAATTGAAATTTAATTTGTTTTATTAAAATGAATAATGCAAGTGGACAATGCAATGAACTATGAATGATGCAAGTGGACAATGCAATGAACTATGAAAAATGCAAGTGGACAATGCAATGAATTATGAATAATGCAATGAATTATGAATAATGCAATGAATTGAAGTCGACGTCTAAATTCTAATTCTTGCCGTTTTCAAAACCAATTGTTTGTCTTTCTGTGTCTATCCATTCACTACTCATTATTGTAACAACATTTTTTTAAACAATTTGACAAATAAGTGTATTAAACCCATGGCCAATTAAATGGGCCCCAAAATCCTGATAAATCTATTTCTAAGTCAAGAAAAATACTAAACTTTAAAGAAACATTTTCATCTCAAAACACAAATTATTCCAATTTTTATGATGGATCCAAATATCAATCGATCAGAAATGTTTGTGTTCTACACGTTATAATATATAAACCTACACGTTGTAATATATAAACACACACACGTGCACCGTACGTGGTTGCGGAGTCTTGAGTCGAAAGGTTATACGTTCAATTCCGCTCAAATCAAATTTGTTTTCTTCTTTCTATTTTACTTCATTTTTTCTTTCTTTTCACAATGCACTTAATTTGTATTATCATTATCTGATTAATATTTCACTTTCATTGTACATAAAAAAAAAGGAGTAATCAAGTCCGTACAACATGTGTATAAACATTACATTAACTTTTTGAGGTCCCTCAAAATAGGGTCCGTGGCCCCAAATCCTAATGATTATATTTTAAGTGAGAAAAACACCAAATTTAAGAACAAAAAAAAAATATATTGGTGCCTCCTCAGCTCAAATCGGGCCTAAACCTAATCTTCAAAAACGCCAATTGAGCAATTTTTCATCACATTTTGGAGATCCTCAGGTGTGTCAGCGTGGTGAGGTCTAGTTAGGCCGTTGGGAGCCCCACCCCACGGGGTATCTGAGTAGGTACAATTTTGCTACAAGAAAGCGATTTATGACTTATTAAAAATCTAATCAAAGTGCATTAGAGATGCGAACAAATAATGATATATGATTATAAAAATATAGAAGGATCAAAGCATAATTTAAGATCAAATTTCGATTTGAATAAATGTCCTTTATTGTTGTAGAAAGACGGGTAAAGGTTGATAGTGATGGCATAGCAAGGCATTTAATGAAACAAGGTTCATTAAAAAAATGCACTGAAGTTGCGCAATAATTTGATACGTTCAGAAATGAAAAAAAATGAAAATCTGTGATATATTTCTATAGTGTATTTAATTTATATAACTACCACATGCATTGGTTTTTGCAATTCTGATTATTAGGTTCTATGATTGTCAGTTTATGGATGTTCTTTTTTTGAGAGTGTAATTTTAAAATGATTAAATAAACAATAAATACATTAAAACATTTCTGTTTTCTCTTTAATAATTGCATGTAGAACAAAGGATTTGTTTGAACTGTTGAATCACAGATCAAATGAAGAAAGGTAATATGATATTGAACTGTAGCTGTTATGATGAAAAAAGTGAACCAGTTTTCACATTATTATTTCAATAACAATTCAAATAGTTTAATTATTCAGAACAATCATCGGATGGCTTTTAAAAGCTTGCAGTAAAATGATTATACGCCATGCACACTTGATATACAAAATCTGTTCAAAATATTTTGCAGGCGAAGAATATATTTGAAAAGAATACATCTTGCAATTTCTAAGAGTTTCAACCGCGAGAAGGGAGAAGAGAAGTTAACAAATCAACAGAATTTGTAGCCTGGCTCCCTTTTCGAATTCAAGTGTGTTCAAAATTTGTAATTTTGTTCACATCAAGTTCCAACTGAATATACGCCTGAAAAAATAAGCATGATTGTAAAGTAGAATGAATAGTAATGATGATATTGTGATATTGATATATATATTTATATATATATATATATATATATATATATATATATATATATATATATATATATATATATATATATATATATATATATATATATATATATATATATATATATATATATATATATATATATATATATATATATATATATATATATATATATATATATATATATATATATGTATATATATATATATATATATATATATATATATATATATATATATATATATATATATATATATATATATATATATATATATATATATATATATATGTATATATATATATATATATATATATATATATATATATATATATATATATATATATATATATATATATATATATATAAATATATATATATATATATATATATAAATATATATATATATGTATATATATATATATATATATATATATATATATATATATATATATATATATATATATATATACATATATATATATTATATATATATATATATATATATATATATATATATACTATATATATATATATATATATATATATATATATATATATATATATATATATATATATATATATATATATATATATATATATATATATATATATATATATATATATATATATATATATATATATATATATATATATATATATATATATATATATATATATATATATATATATATATATATATATATATATATATATATATATATATATATATATATATATATATATATATATATATATATATATATATATATATATATATATATACATATATACATATATACATATATATATATATATATATATATATATATATATAAATATATATATATACATATATATATATGTATATATATATATATATATATATATATATATATATATATATATATATATATATATATATATATATATATATATATATATGTATATATGTATATATGTATATATATATATATATATATATATATATATATATATATATATATATATATATATATATATATATATATATATATATATATATATATATATATATTTATATATATATATATATATATATATATATATATATATATATATATATAAATATATATATATATATATATAAATATACATATATATATATATATATATATATATATATATATATATATATATATATATATATATATATATATATATATATATATATATATATATATATATATATATATATATATATGTATATACATATATATATATATATATATATATATATATATATATATATATATATATATATATATATATATATATATATATATATGTATATATATATATATATATATATATATATATATATATATATATATATATATATAT
>JAIGNY010000518.1:232500-315000 GCA_020152595.1 Chiridota heheva
ATTACTTTCACTGTGTTACTGTGTCACATTGGCATATAGGCTACTCAAAAACATCAGTTTCACTGCATCAGACATACGAATATCGCATAATTAGCGATATGTTAATTATTTTGTGTATTTTTTCTTATGAATAAAGAGGGAATATCGACTCAACTTCCGATCCATTATTTCTTTATGATTAGGGAACTCCATTTTTTACGTTAGGCTGTAAATTGTATTACTGTATACACACGGTATCCTTCACATAACGTCAGTGTTGTAGGCTAACGGTCCTATCCTTACGTCACGAAAAAATCAATACGTAATGAGCATACGTTTGGAGACTTAAAGATAAGCCGGATTTTTCACATTTTGGGATCGATTTTATCATAAAGTGTTTGTGATGAGTGTCTATGAAGGGCATTTGTATCAATTCATGGAAAGTGGTTGTTTCCTGTCAATATACCTTTAATAGAAAGTGTAAGCACACGAAGATTATTTCTTTAATGAAAAGATCATACATATAAACTTTAAAATATGAAAGTGTTTCGATATTGAAAGGGTACATTCCTTCTCTACAAAGGACTTTTCAAAAGAGGGTTACGGCCCCATGTGCTCCCGTTCCGCTGCATATGCTTGTGACTGTTTAGCATATTTAAAATGTTCTGAAACTTGTCAGCAAACAGAAACCGCATAGCGCCAATATTATAGGAAAATTGCTTTACACGCCGTTAGTTTGGTGATTAAGGCAGTTGATCCCATATGCAGGGGCGTAGCTTAAAGGGGATGTAGGGGTGTTACACCCCCTAGAAATTTTTTCTTCAGTTGAGCAATTCTTATTTTGACTATTTCATCGCTCACAAAAAGGTTGCAGGAAATTGAGACTTTTTGTTGGGACAACCATAGATTTTTGTCCGAACCCCCTTCCCCCTCCCCACCCCAGTCGTAGGACTTTGACGCCCTTCATTTATGCTAAATTGTGAATGTGCGGTTTAATTACTTCTAACAGTCTAATCTTCTAAGATCTATATCTATTAATTCTTACCAATTAAAAATCAGCCACAATCCAAGTCTGCAAATGACATTTACCTTCAAAAAAGAAATAAATGATACATGCTTAGACTGTTAGAGATGGGACCCAGTCTGTAATTTTATGACTATACGTAATACATAAATGTGGCCCCAGCCCACTCCCCCTGTTACTACGGGCATGGAAATATATAAATGAGCCATGAAGTTAAACAGAATAAGGGATCCACGTGTTCCCATTGTAATTTTCGACTAGTGACTATTATTAGAGTATTATCTTACTATTTATTTCCTTTTATTTTTTCTTTCTGATAAACACGTTGAAACACGCTTATAGTCATTGTCCCGGGTCCTACGACCCTCAGCAATCCGATAGAGATAATGAAAATATATATATGAAATATCTCAAAACCTCATAAATTTGTATAACGACACTGTAAAATGGTCAAAATTTTGACCGTGTAAGCTTAATGATTCTTTAAAACAGAGGCGGAATCGTAATATGGACACAATAATTCAGAAATCCATTAAATAACACAGCTTGTTGTAGTTCAACGGTTAGCGCGTAGGCTTTGATTTCAGATTTGTTTTTCAAACATGGGTTCAGGCACAACTGAATCCCTTATTCTTTTTAACTTCACTTTTTGCTCTCATTGTAATTTTCGACTAGTGACTATCATTAGAGTATTATCTTACTATTTATTTCCTTTTCTTTTTTCTTTCTGATAAACACGTTGAAAAATGTTACCATGTCGTTATAACGTTATGTACTACTAGTACCTGATTGCTATGCGCATGAAACTTTTACCCACAAGTGCAGTGCATTAATAGGCCTATAATGGACACAAACAGGCAGACAAGGTAATCTAACATCTTGTGCGCTTATCTCGATGGCTATCACTTCTGAAATATTTTTATGGGACGAATCCGCCTCTATTCCAATATTTTTTTTGTGTGTGTAAAATTGTATTTGAAAGAGCGCCACTTTAGAGCCAATTTGGTACAAAAATCAGTTTGATATCATAATTCGTTCAGGAGATACGGATGTTTAAAGATTTCTCAATTGTATTTTAAAGTTTTTGTACAGTATGATGAATTCGTGTTTGATTATGTCATAGAGACAATTCCATTGCAAATGTGTATGTATTTCTTTGAACGTTAAATGATTAATCCTGTATGATTAGAAACAATTTTCCAAACGTTATTGAAGTAGGGTATATTTGGCAACCTAACTTTTATCAATTTATTTTTTCCAGCAGTGTTTTACTAATAAAAAGTAATGATAGATTTTAATAAATCACATAAACTTTGTGGGAGAATGTGGTGCTGTGATGTCATACTGAGTCTTTTCCTACTCGTTTATTGGCATTTTTTGTGAACCTTAAAATCCCTGGTAGAAATAACATATCAACATGATTTTTGTACTTAAAATTATCTCTTTCTTGTGAAAGGTTACGAAAAAACATGGAAATATTCCTTTAAATGTTTTTGCCATTTACATAGAGTTTGAACGGATATTCTAAACCATTCATCACACGAAGAACTTCTATGAAGCCATTATTTCAAAGTATCACGTTTAAGATAATGTATGCTTTATACCGTGACTGTTTTTCTTCTGCCCGTCATGAGTGCAGTGAGATCTACAGTACCTTCTTTGGGAGATGTCGGCATCTTTCTGCACTTGAGTGCTGAATTCAAACCGCTTCAAGGTAAAAGATGGCGCTCGATATAAATGGAAAGCTGCTTTCATAATAAATTACATTTCAGTTGATTTTTTATCCAAATGAATGAAGGAACACCTACGTCATATGTCATTATTTCAGGCCAATCGCCAGGTAGCGCCAATATAATGATGTTTGGGACTTACCCGTGGGATAAGTACTTGCTGGACTCAAATCTACGTATCCACGTAAATGTGAAATTTGTTTGGACCCGTGGAGTTTACCCACCCTTCTGTGAACTTACCATGGCAATTACAGAATTCACGTCATCATGCATTGCCTAAATATCTATGGACAGGTAACAACAACAACTGGAGCTAATTGGAAGACAATGTGTTATAAACCAGGAAATAATGTCATCAAAATCGGTTAAAAATGGACCAATTTACAGCATTTTGAATTTTAGAGCCTTTATGATAAATTATGCAAAATACAATAAAACATATTAATTTTCTTATGTTAACCTATTGCAATTCTTCACCAAATGGGATCAGTTGAATGTGACAAAAGATGTTGAATTTCCATCATAGCCTTAATCTGTCAGCTATCAAAATTTAGCATAAGAAAAAAAGTCTAATGATTTTCAGTGACTGAAATTTAGGACAGAGTTTTAAAGATTTTGAGCTTTCCTCTTTTTCATCACAACTTTTGTGTTCATTTAAAATTCTTCATAACTAGGAAACTACAGATGCTACTGTCAGTCCGGGAGCAGCCCAAAACAACTGGGTACTTTAAAATACCCAACGACGACGACGACGACGACGAGTGAACACACAATTACAATGACGGGGTCGTCACCTGCGTAATCGGTTATGATAGAAACAATGCTATCACGAAACGCTTAATACGACCCGGACGAGAACACAGGTACGACGTACGGACAGACATAACATCCACAATCAAGTCAATGTCCACAGCCTTTGATAACCAGTTGTGGTGCACTGGCGTGTCTACCCAACCCAGGCTTGAACCCAGGGCCTCGTGGTCTGTAGACAGGTATGATAACCGCTACACCACAGTAGGTAGATCAAAAATTGGGTACTTTTATATATTACGTCATCGCATGAGCCTATACACATTTGACTAGCCCACACTAAACGTATATGGGGGTTTTCAAATTTTCCGCTCCGGATTGTCCAAAATTTTACTGGATATCCTGAAATTGTGGAAGTGGATAGTAAATAGATCATCCACACTTTTCGCCGCTGCTTTTTGAAATTCATCAAGGCGATGATGAATAAAAAAAAAAACAGCGGCAAAAAGTTTTGAATATCTATTTTACTATCCGTCTCCAAAATTTCAGGATATCCAGTGAAATTTTGGACAATCAGGAGCGGAAAATGAGAAACCCCATAGGTTCAGGGTAGGCTAGTCAAATGTGTAGGCTCATGATGACGTAATACGTAAAAGTATATACCCATTTTTTAGGGTATTTCAAAATACCCTTTTTAGGATTGTTCCCGGACTGAATGTCGTAATTCAAAAACTGCTCTGATCAGAAATAAACTGCCTCTTGCTGGTGAATATATAAATCTACATATCCATAAATCGTTCATATGGTATTTAAAAGTTTGAGGTTTTTCTATTTGAGAACACTAAGCAATTTAGGTGACTCATAGAAATCTTTAATCATTTTATCTTGTGCTTTGCATTGTTCTGAAAAATGGAAACTGATTATAATCAAGAAATTTCCCACATCATTTTTTTAATACCTTCAATTTCAGTCCTTGAAATATGTTTCATTTTGGTCGTAATGTTGAGTAAAATGAAACTTAAAATTAAATTTCAATTTACTGTTTGAACCGTAGGTGTAAAAACTTTATCACCGAAAACCGTTCGAATTTTGTAAATTCCGCCCTCTAAAAGTCAGTACCGTCTGTCTGTTGAGCGGCAAATACCTTTGGGATAGATTAACTCAGTCATGCGTTTATTCAGTTGCAGGTTACATTTCTTTACGTGTATTTACATTTGTAAGGCACTTAGTTGCAGTTTTGTTTGAGGACATTTATCTTTGGATTATTCTATTAAAAAATATTTTTTTGAATTCCTAGCGGGAAAGACCTGAGATTTATAAATTAAACTTTAAAGTTCGATTATGGTAAAGATTCAAAATCTTTTGATCACAATTTTTTGCATCACTCCAAATAATCCTGAATTCTGATAGCCATTTGGAAAGCAAATGATTTACAACAGAAAGTAGCAACAGACAAAGTTCGCCCTGTAATACATCAGAAATGAAGGCTAAGATATCTAACCGAATTTGATGATTTTCAATTATTTCATGTTTTTTTGTTGTTTTTTTGTTTTTGGCCACTACGCGTCCACATAACCAATATTTACTGGACAGTCCGGGAAAATAAGGCGTAAGTCACATGAGGTTGAGTTCTCTCAGGCGCTGCAGCACCAGGCCCCGGCGCAAAGGGGCCCGGCTTCGGATAGGTACTAGTACAAGAAGTACAAGAATGCCCCGTCCCCGAAGGGGGCCTTATGAATACACGAAAAGGGGCCAAAACTCACCCCAGCGGTGGGTCCTCACCACCAAACTTTAATCTTAAGAAACGCTCAGACCCTCATTGAACATTAAACAGTCCGGAAGCAGCCCGAAAAATTTGGTACTTTGAAATACCCCCAAAATTGGGTACTTTTATGTATTACGTCATCGCATGAACCTACACATTTGACTAGCCCACACTTAACGTATGGGGTCTTTCATTTTTCGCTCCGGATTGTCCAAAATTTCACTGGATATCCTGAAATTTTGGAGACGGATAGTAAATAGATAATCAAAACTTTTCGCCGCTGGTTTTTGAAATTCATCGTCGCCTTTTTGAGAAAATCAACAAAACAAACTGCTTCATAATCTGTTTTATTGATTTTAATGAAATATTATTAACCTGTTTAACATAATTCTAGATGGCAAAACAGCGGCCCTCTTTAGTTTTTTGTTGGCCAATATGATTTGACCAATTTTGAATGACTGATGGAAGGGATCGACCGATTCATTTTATTACACTCCTGCATGGGTGGGGTTGGTTGCATGGGTATACTCAATCAGCGAGCATAGCAGATACGCTCCATCTTGGTGAACAATACCATTTCTGAAATATTAAACATGTGTATAATCATTTATTTCTATTTCCTTAACAAATCTGAGGGCGTGGCCATGCTGTTATGACGGACACAAGAAGTGTCGCGCCAATAAATATGCATCCCCCCAAAATTAGTTTGATTGAAAATTGCCCAAATGGCAACCGCAGCATTTGCTATTAATAGTCTTGTATCTGTGTATGCTTGAATCTGTGTTCTTCCGTCAGAGCATGGAGCTAATTAATAGCTCCATGGTCTGATGGTCAGAGGCACTGGCCGAGTGAGATGGGGTTATTTTTACCGGTCAGCAGTTGCTTTTCAATACCGAAAATAGGAAGTTACGTAGGCCTATACCTTAAGACAAAGGAAAGGTCACGACCGGACACACGTGCAGTCAGTTAAGGAACGTAGTGACAAATTCCAGAGTACGTGGATCTCAGGCTTTCAATAAATTCGCCAGAAGATCAACATTGATAACCACGATGGATATATTGGTCATCAAGATCAAATCCGATACTTGTTTGTTCTATATTACCAATCGGTTTACACAGCTCTTAGCGAGTGAAGAGCGTGCCTGTCAGTCATTTTTGATCAAATGAGGATGCTCTCATTGTGGTTATCAAGATCAACAAAATGGCCGAAAACCAAAGCACTTTTAGATGTCACTGTTCCTTAGTAGGCCCACATCGCGGAAATACACTGTTTCATAGTAGACTATTTCATAACTGTATGTATGAATGTACCAAGTTTAACCAGTGTATAACAAAACTTTAGAAGAAATAATCATAGTCAACAAAGTTCATGGCAAGCTTCAAATACAAATATGGAATTATCAATTTTATTAGGGTTAGTTCTAAAAAAAACACAACCCACAAGTAAATGGTGTGGGTGTTGGGGTTTTAGAGATTACACCATACTTGATTTCTGAAACCCCACAACCCACACTTTATAATTCTTGCAGTTAAGAGTAAAAGCTTGTGGGTGTGGGAGCTTTAGAAATCAAGCATGGTGTAATTTCTATAAAAGAAAAACACAAGCCACAGGTTATCAGGATATGGCTCTTGCCGTTAATATTAAAGGTTGTGAATTTTTTAGAGATTACACTATGCTTGATTTGTAAAGCCCACACATCCACAACCTTTTATTCTTAACTGCAATAGCCATAATCTGTTGGTTGTAATCTTAACTGCAATAGCCATAATCTGTGGGTTGTAATTTTAACTGCAATAGCCATAACCTGTGGGTTGTGGGCGTTTTAGAAATCAAGAATGGTGTGATTTCAAAAAAAAAAAAAAAAACCCACAACATTTACTTGTGGGTTGTGGGTTTTTTAGAACTAGCTCAAGTGTTATTAAACCAGATATCGTGATAGCATGGGCAGTAATCTGGTAATATACAATTAAAGTCAACGTTTCTGGTTAGTTGTGCACGCATACCGACAACCAATCAATAACTGCCGCGGAAGTGAGTAGCACACACACACACACACACACACAATGCGTACACACAGTATGATACTTATTTAAAAATGATCAACAACCGGATGTGATGTTAAAAAAATGGACATAGCTTTTTTTTCGAGATTCCCCCCTTTTAGTCTGTAACCTTCTTGACTTGGTTGCTTTGCAATTTTCATCACTATACTCTTTCTAGCAGCCTAGACAGACGCCACAAGTCCCTCGAATCAAGGAGATACTATCCTTGCTCGAATGGTTGACAGGTCGAAGAAATATTGAAGTATTTTTGCAGTCCTGTCTTGGTTTCATAGTATAGGCCTAGGCTATTCCATAACTTTATGTAAGACAGTATGATGTAACAAATAATCAGAATATTAACTTACAAAATATGAGTACTTGCATTAGAAAATCATAAATAATTATGTGCAAAATATTGAAAATGGAGGGATGTATTGCAATATATTTGCTTTTTTGGAAAACTGCCCGTTTTAGTATGGCTAAGCTAGGGCTAGAGGGAATGTTATTAAATTGCATCAATAGCTAGAAATATTGCACATTCGCTGAATTAATGGATCAGAACTTGATTCGATATTTATCCACAAGAAAATGTCACAAAATGATTAGCATATCGCTAATTAAGCGATATTCTTACGTCTGATGCAATGGAACTGATGTTTTGGAGTTGCCTAGGTCAATGTTCTACAGTAATACATACACAGTAAAAGCTGTGTATTGTAGGACTTGCTGTGTCCTTATTTTTTACTTCACACGCCTTTCTTTAATAGTGGAAGTCCAGCGGCCGTTTCTTGCAACTTAATGATTTTTCACTTTTTCGCGATTATCTCAGAAACTAGTGGAAATTTTTGATAGATTAATGAAATGTTCAGAATATTAAAAGGTACATATTTATGGCAAAATTTCTACTGTTCATATACCTTTTAAGGTAATAAAATTTCACACCGTGAGGCATAATGCTAACTACATCCACTATTTCCACTCGGTCAATTGAAAATGAAATACGCGATGTCAAGTTGGGGGCGCTTACTTTAAATATGCATGCAAATAAGGTTGATTGATTATTCTCAACTTTGTTATCTTGTTTTCATTTATCGTTTCTGCGTTGTTTACCTACTTGTTGCCATGATGAATAAGTATTTCGAATATTGCAGAACTCCTGTCTGCCTGCGTACACACCCTTTACAAATATTTACTCAACTAAGCACACAAAATTATCTAATTAAATAGTCTTGCTAGATATGCCCAATATGAATACATGTATATGTGACAGTATGAGATAATATCTCAAATCTGTGGTTACATTGACTACATTATATTGCTATCATTACAGATATCACTTCATCCCAGTTTTCAATTAAAGGAAAAACTGAGTTGTATCTGTAAAGAGTGAATTTTTGATGCAGAAGCGGAGCCACCGAATTGGGGTTCTGGGTAGGAGATGGGGGTGGGGTGGGTTAAAGGGGAAAGAAGGGGTGGAGGGGGAAGGGGGGGTGTCCCCAATCCCTATCACATGTCAGGTATGTCCCCAATCCCAATCGTATGTCAGGTATGTCCCTAATCCCAATCGTATGACAGGTATGTCCCCAATCCCAATTATATGTCAGGTATGTCCCCAATCCCAATTATATCTCAGGTATGTCCCCAATCCCAATTAAATGTCAGGTATACCCCCAATCCCAATCCCAATCACATGTCAGGTATGCCCCAATCACATGTCAGGTATGTTCCCGATCCCAATTGTATGTCAGGTATGTCCCCAATCCCAGTCATATGTCAGATATGCCACCAATCCCAATCATATGTCAGGTATGTCCCCAATCCCAATCATATGTTAGGTATGTCCCCAATCCCAATTATGTGCCAGGTATGTCTCCAATCGCAATCGTATGTCAGGTATGTCCCAATCCCAATTATAGGTCAGGTATGCCCCCCAATCACAATCATATGTCAGGTATGTCCCCAATCCCAATCGTATGTCAGGTATGTCCCCAATCCCAATTATATGTCAGGTATGTCCCCAATCCCAATTATATGTCAGTTATGTCCCCAATCCCAATCATATGTCAGGTATGTCCCCAATCCCAATCGTATGTCAGATATGCCCCAATCCCAATCACATGTCAGATATGCCCCAATCCCAATCATATGTCAGGTATGTCCCTAATCCCAATCGTATGTCAGGTATGTCCCCAATCCCAATCGTATGTCAGATATGTCCCCAATCCCAATTATATGTCAGGTATGCCCTCGATCCCAATTATATGTCAGGTATGTCCCCAATCACAATTACATGTCAAGTATGCCACCCCAATTCCAATTATATGTCAGGTATGTCCCCGATCCCAATTTTATGTCAGGTATTCCCCATCCCAATTATGTGACAGGTATGTCCCCAATCCCAATTATATGTCAGGCATGTCCCCAATCCCAATTATATGTCAGGTATGTCCCCAATCCCAATTATATGTCAGGTATGTCCCCAATCCCAATCATATGTCAGGTATGTCCCCAATCCCAATCATATATCAGGTATGCCCCCAATCCCAATCTGTAGATAAAATAAGTGAGCCCAACAAAATAAAGTAAAAGGGGCACTTCATATTATAAACGGGGCACTTTTCCAATAGGGACACATTCCTTCCATCCACGGGACTGACAAAAGTCGCCAGTTACTTACTATTGGGTCAGTAATTGAGGGGCACTTTCATTTTTCAAAAGGGGCACTTTTGTCAAGTGTAGGGCACTTGCTCCAGTGCTCTCCCACCCCCGTTCCTTCTCCTACACCTGAGAAAGACAGATCCTTTGAGTAAGAAAATAATGACATGAATAACAAAACAAAAATGATGGCAACACCTTGGATAAAAGTACACCTTGAAAGTAAAATTGTCTCTTCAAAATCATTTGAAAATTGCTAATGAATCTTTTTTACTTTTTATTTTGCTCGTGTACAATATGTAGGTTGGCCCACCAATACCACAATTTTTGAAAAAGTTGTGCCCACCAGTGTATGCCTGCTTTCCACTATGTCTATCATTATCTGCCGTCGCCACTTTTATTACATAACCTTCATTGTATCATCATCTACCGTACCGGGCTTCCTTACCGGGCTACCGTGTTGGGCTACCGTACCGAGCTACTGTACCGGGCTACTGTACCGGGTTACTGTACCGGGCTACCGTACCTGGCTACCGTACCTGGCTACCGTACCGGGCTACCGTACCGTACCGGGCTACCGTACCGGGCGTACCGGGTTACCCGGGCTACCGTACCTGGTTACCGTACCGGGCTACCGTACCACGGATATACCGGGCTACCGTACCGGGCTACCATACCGGGCTACCGTACCGGGCTACCGTACCGGGCTACCGTATCGGGCTACCGTACCGGGCTACCGTACCGCGCTATCGTACCGGGATATCGTACCGGGCTACCTTATCCAAAACATGTCAGTAATACATGTACCGCAGCGGCAGAATATCCATTTTTTAAATATTTTTGTTATAACCAATGGCCAGTATTGGCCAATGGCAGTGAAGTGCTATGTTCTAAAATACCTACTTCGTATTACACCAGAAAAGGTCAAAGCAGAAGGTATTTAGTATTATTACCATGAATCGACTATCAATTCATTCTTTTATAATAACCGACGTTTCTGTGCCAACCCAAAATTTCATGTAAATTTTAGTTTGTTTTTGTATCCGTTTGAATGATAATTTTTCAGGCGACTACTTGACTTCTGTTGGCAAAAGCCATCCTTCATTTTTGATTGATGTATTGTTATCATAATCATTCTTCAATTTGATCACCATGGCATTTCACCTACCCATAGCAATATAAACGATTTCACAACCCAATAAGATCTCGGTATCAAAACGGGTGTATTTACTCATCTGTCAGCTCTCAGTGTATTCGTTATAACAGGACCTAAGTTAATTCATCAAACTTGATGGGGTTCAACTCTTAGCCATTTGTGGGTCGAAAAGAAGTGCTCAGTCACATTTAAACGTGTGGCCAATGTGGAAGAAGGACTACGGGCATTTACACATATCCTTCCGATTCAACGTTGTATGTAATGACCAATGTTTTCAGCCAAGAATGATAGCCAACATTGTGCCTCTTTTCACAAGCCTCCACGCAATCACATATATTGAAAGTTACTACTTACAACGACCATACTGCTTTCGAAACTTATCAGAAGCGCGATAAATTCCCATAAATACAGCATTCATATTCAAGCTTTTGTGTGCAACATTAATGGCGTTAATTTGCTAACATCGCCATACAAAATTATTTTAACTTTTCTCTTGCACGCGAAAAGAGCAAGGAGGGGGTGATAATTTCCAGACACCGTTTTTAACCATTAACGCCAAATGTGTCTCGTGAAATCAGTACACATGAAGAGAATTGCCATTACTCATAGCATCACGACATTATACCCGCACGACGACAACGAGTGAACACACAATTACAATGACGGGGTCGTCGCCTGCGTAATCGGTTATGATAGTAACAATGCTATCACGAAACGCCTAATACGACCCGGACGAGAACACAGGTACGATATACGGACAGACATAACATCCGACAACCAAGTCAATGTCCACGGCCTTTGATAACCAGTTGTGGTACACTGGCGTGTCTACCCAACCCAGGCTTGAACCCATGGTCTCGTGGTCTGTAGACAGGTATAATAACCGCTACACTACAGTAGGTAACCGATGTATAGCTTTATCTATCTATAGTCAGGCACATAAATGCTCAAAAAATCATTATTTTAATTTGTCTCTCTCAGTCCCCTCAGTTTTCCACGAAATGAAGGGCGCTCTTTCCCTTCTTGTCACTTCCCGTTGAATGGCATGGGATAGAACGAGGGCTTCGTAATCTCACGGTGTAGACGTTCTTAGTCTCGGTTGATAATGTAAGTGTATTGGTTGGTGTAGTTAAGAATAATCTTTGAAACACATTTATTCTTGACTGTAACCTACTCGTATGCGCAGAGCATGCAGCAGCAGTGTCAGCTGTCATTTTCTAAACCATATAATCTCTCTCTCTCTCTCTAGGTGCCGAGTCTGGAACAGACATTGGCGATCATGGCCCTCCAATCACTTCTGTTTAGAGCTAAATGCATACACTTATTGTTACTTAGGCTGTTGTTTATTGCCCAGTTGTTTAAGCTTTGGACATATTTAACTCGCTGCCTTCCTCTGCTTCTTTTACCCTGGAGCGTCATAATTATATTTGGGAAAATACAGCAGTGGTTTCCCCTTTCCTTCTGCCGGTTTGCATACAGTTTACTCTGATAGCCTTTGACGAACCAACATCTTCCTGCAAGGCAGCAGGTATTCGTGGATGGCCGTTGACTCATAAGGAGTTCATCCGCCCTTTGACAGGTTTTATTTTTGGTCCTGCTGAGGATCCACTACCCTCCTCATCCAGCAAGCTGAATGGGGGAGCCGGTTTAGTCGCCGACAGTTCGACCCATGGACAGGTAGTACTGGACATGCTGGATACATGGTTATCAGTAGCAGTTAAGGACTGACTTGACGTACAAACCATATATAAACAAATCAATTAAACTGTTAAAGAAAATATTGGGATGTTTTGAGAATTTTTTTGCATATCTGGTAAAATTATATTTTTCAAATTAGGAAGGTATTCCATTCCAACATTATTTATTAGAAAAAAGATTTGACCGGCCATCTCTGTGCATGCTTTACTTTTCTGATCTGCAGATCTCCCGGCCTGCCGATCGGGAGTTTACACCGGTCTGAAGGATAACAGTGCATCCAGGGTGCGAACCTCTCTCTCTTTTAGAAATATGGAAATCTTACTGAAATAAGTGATGGAGACTTTTGTTTGGACTGATCTATTTGGGAGATTTCCACTTTAAAGAAACCACGTCATCACTAGAATAAAAACAGCTTATGTTAGACTTTTACAATAGCTGTGGTCATGGGGACTTAGAGAGTAAATGGTCCCTTCTTATCTAATTTGTATGTTTTTTTCGTTTTGAAATACTATACTTGGGTCATGCCTCCTTTGACCCGCAGCACAACCTGCTCTGAACTCGATGTGGTCACAGGACAGCCAGTAAATACCGTCACTAACAAGTAACATGGTGTAGGTCCTAGGTGTTTGGGGGTAGCTCATGTACTTTGCTTTAGAAGTCACAATCGAAAGTGCGGAAGACAAATGTACGGCCATGACAAGCTGAAAGGCCATAACGTATTCCTGCAACGCATTGTTGAATTGTAGAAAACTTTTACAACGCGTTGTAGAATTTTTTCACAACGTGTTGTAGAAAACTTTGGCAACGCGTTGTAGAAAACTTATAAAACGCGTTGTCTGGTTGTAGAAAACTTCTACAACTCTCGAGAATGACAACGCGTTGCTGAAGTTTTCTACAACAACGCGTTGCATCAATTCGTTACAGTCCTTTCGGTTTGCCATACACGGCATCCGGCGTATATATATATATATATAAATATATATATATATATATATATATATATATATATATATATATATATATATATATATATATATATATATATATATATATATATATATATATATATATATATATATATATATATATATATATATATATATATATATATATATATATATATATATATATATATATATATATATATATATATATATATATATATATATATATATATATATATATATAAATATATATATATATATATATAGATATAGATATATATATATATATATATATATATATATATATAGATATATATATATATATATATATATATATATATATATATATATATATATATATATATATATATATATATATATATATATATATATATATATATATATATATATATATATATATATATATATATATATATATATATATATATATATATATATATATATATATATATATATATATATATATATATATATATATATATATATATATATATATATATATATATATATATATATATATATATATATATATATATATATATATATATATATATATATATATATATATATATATATATATATACATATATATACATATATATATTATATATATTTAATTCAAATCCATTTTATTTATAGATCTATGACCAAGTACCTACAACTGAGGCTTAATCGGAAAACCCAAGAAATATCAAAAGGTTTTATCAAAATAGTTCGAAAAATGATCGCTTTTCAACATTTTTGTTTTTAAGGCCTTATTATAAAAAATACACATATTTATGCAGAAAGAGAATGCTAACGACTAATGCAGAAAGAGAATGCTAACAACCAATGCAGAAAGAGAATGCTAATGACTAATGCAGAAAGAGAATGCTAACAACCAATGCAGAAAGAGAATGCTAACGACTAATGCAGAAAGAGAATGCTAACGACTAATGCAGAAAGAGAATGATAACGACCAATGCAGAAAGAGAATGCTTACAACCAACGCAGAAAGACAATGCTAACGACTAATGCAGAAAGAGAATGCTAACAACCAATGCAGAAAGAGAATGCTAACGACTAATGTAGAAAATAATGCTAACGACTAATGCAGAGAGACAATGCTAACGACCAATGCAATAAGAGAATGCTAACGACTAATGCAGAAAAAGAATGCTAACAACCAATGCAGAAAGAGAATGCTAACGACTAATGCAGAAAGAGAATGCTAACAACCAATGCAGAAAGAGAATGCTAACGACTAATGCAGAAAGAGAATGCTAACAACCAATACAGAAAGAGATTGCTAACGACTAATGCAGAAAGAGAATGCTAACAACCAATGCAGAGAGAGAATGCTAACGACTAATGCAGAAACAGAATGCTAACAACCAATGCAGAAAAAGAATACTAACAACCAATGCAGAAAGAGAATGCTAACGACTAATGCAGAAAGAGAATGCTAACGACTAATGCAGAAAGAGATTGCTAACGACTAATGCAGAAAGACAATGCTAACAACCAATGCAGAGAGAGAATGCTAACGACTAATGCAGAAAGAGAATGCTAACAACCAATGCAGAAAAAGAATACTAACAACCAATGCAGAAAGAGAATGCTAACGACTAATGCAGAAAGAGAATGCTAACGACTAATGCAGAAAGAGAATGTTAACAACTAATGCAGAAAAAGAATGATAACGACTAATGCAGAAAAAGAATATTAACGACTAATGCAGAAAAATACTGCTAACGACTAATGCAGAAATACAAAAGACTAACAGAAAAAGAATATAAATGACTAATGCAGAAAAAGATATAAACGACTAATGCAGAAAGAGAATTAACAACCAATGCAGAGAGAGAATGCTAACGACTAATGCAGAAAGAGAATGCTAACAACCAATGCAGAAAAAGAATACTAACAACCAATGCAGAAAGAGAATGCTAACGACTAATGCAGAAAGAGAATGCTAACGACTAATGCAGAAAGAGAATGTTAACAACTAATGCAGAAAAAGAATGATAACGACTAATGCAGAAAAAGAATATTAATGACTAATGCAGAAAAATACTGCTAACGACTAATGCAGAAAAAGAATATTAACGACTAATGCAGAAAGAGAATGCTAACGACTAATGCAGAAAGACAATGCTAACGACTAATGCAGAAAAAGAATATAAACGACTAATGCAGAAAAATAATGCTAACGACTAATGCAGAAAAAGAATATTAACGACTAATGCAGAAACAGAATGCTAACAACTTCTACAGAAAGAGAATGCTAACGACTAATGCAGAAAGATAATGCTAACAACCAATGCAGAAAGAGAATGCTAACGACTAATGCAGAAAGAGAATGCTAACAACCAATGCAGAAAGAGAATGCTAACGACTAATGCAGAAAGAGAATGCTAACAACCAATACAGAAAGAGAATGCTAACAACCAATGCAGAAATTAAAGTCGTGAGACTGGCTGATTGGATGATTAGAGCAATGACAGCTCCTTGATTAGAATTTGATCACATTTTCGCAGTTTTGGTCCATTCCATTTACTACTGAAACTTTACGCTATTTTAGAAGCGCAGTATACTGTATAGGCCTACAGGTATATCTTTTGAAATTGCAACAACACAGTTTCATGTGTTTTATTTCGAATAAAAATATCCTACGAAATTGCCACCAGGGCAACTTTGGTACGTGCCTGCCGAGTGTGTGTACTCTCGAATGCCGATATCAACAAGTTTCTGTTCCATAATTACCGAAGAAATGATATGATGATCTTATTGTACGTGTAGTTCTCATATTTCAACATCTTAAATGAAACTGTTTAAAATTCAATTTCTTTCAGGAAAAAAACGCCGAGAACCCCGTGTTTAAACACCGAGCGTCTTTTCATCTGATAATATTTGTCAATTTGTACAAGCAATGGAATAATATTTACTTGTGTCTCAATTATTATAATAATGACATACTTTAAAAATGGAAACAGTTGTAAGGAATATAAAATTAAACAGTGAAAATATCCGATGTTTCCTTAGGCGTACAAACATAGACACGAATCTGAAGCACTTGAGTTCTTCCATGGTATTTTGCATGAAGGTAATCAATTATTCGCGTTGAGCCACAGGAAAAATTGAATTTGAAAACACTTTCCCTAAAGATTCAGTTAGAGAGCTCCACTGTATTGATAGATGTTTTCAAAACTTTCCCGCATCAAAAAAATAATATATCGTCAATTTTTGGACGAAAAATCTTCGGTCCACTCAGCTGTAAAATGAGTACCAGCATTGCTGGAGAGTTAGCCAGCGATAGACTGGCGTCCTGTCAAGGGAAGTCATGTTTGCGCCAAGGAAACCAGGATAAGTACCGGCCCTGTTGGCCTAATAGCTCGGATGAATTTAACTTTAACAAGAATAGATGCAACTTTCAAATTTAATCGGAAAAAAGTCCAAATCTGCAAATATCATTACTTGCAACAGGTTGGTGTAACTGCCGCAAATATATCGTGTGTATATGTTACTTCATATTTGAAAATGTATAAGAATGTGAGCATATTCGTGGAGTTTTGTGGGGAAATACATGTTATTTCAGGCTATTTTTGCAATTGGTACCAATATGCGGGGGACACGTGCCATTCATTAAGAATGACATTCATTAAGAATGTAAAACATTAACATTCTTGATATGAAAGTGTGTATGTCGTATGTGCACACACGTGTGCTTACAAACACCGTCAACCGTGGACACACATAAGAAAAACACCTTCCAACCGGGGACACACTGGAACAAGGGACGTCCCCGGTTAGAATTGTATTTTTATTTTTATGAATTATGCCATTTGACTTTTATGTACTAATCAGAGCACACGAAAAATTGACGACACGATACCCCCCTCAATATCTTGTAATTTGCAGATTGTCTGCGCTTGCCAGTGGTAGCGTCTGACGTCATCTGGCTATTCCTTAATGAAGAGCGCCCTTCTTTGTATCCACGGTTAAAAGGAGTGCACTCACGTCAATGTCCACAATTAGTGTGCTTCTGACATAAGTGCTGGATGTCCCCGCTTAGTATGGTGAATCTCATATTAAGATTGAATGTTCATAGAAATATTTGCAATATGTATTCTTGAATCTCGACGTCAATTGTCAGTTTTTCTGTTGGAGACCAAAACAAGTTATGCCTGAAACTGAAAACCCCGTTTTCCTAGTCAAAACTAAAAGTCGGGGGCGTTTACAAGACTGGATAATGTTTGTGTAAGTGCATATATTATGTCATCATGTATATAATTATTTGCTCTCGAATTAATATTAAACAAGGTCGTGAAAGCGTATTCACCATAAATGTTATAATCAAATGTCTCTTTTCAATGAAAAAGAAAATGTAATCCTTTATTTGACTTTTTGATTTGATTTTGGCGAAAAACAAGGGAAATAACAATATACGATTATTATATGACAGTATGAAAAGAAATGAAACTCATTCCTTCACTCTTTAGAAAAGAAGTTGTGAGAAATATTCCGAAGAAAAAAATGGTGAATTTGTGCTTTAACCCCTGTCTATTTACTTTTAAGAACATTCCAGCGTCGTTGTTTCAAGAAGAAAGTGAATATATACAACTTATATTAAGCAAGCATCATAGTGCTCACTTAACAAAAACACACACACAATCGCAACAGTTCGTCCTTCATTCACTCTTCTGTTTGCTGTATGAAAATATTTTTTGCAAGTAATTATAAGCTACAAACTTGGTGTTTAATCTTTTTTTATATAAATTGTACAGACAATTCAAACAGCTTCTACTCAATTACAGCCACGTTGATTCAACAAACTGACGTGTCCATGTATGTCTTCCATCAAAAAATAATATTGACCTTATAGAATATACGTCTCATTATTTTCCTTTTATCAAAATATTCTACCCTCGTATATCTATAAAGTAACATTTCCATATCCGATAAAATAAACGCAAATTTGTCAATACTGTGGGAAAGGTTTGTACACGTTTTGATATTATTTCGGCTATTATGAATTGATTTTTTTGTTGGAAGAAGGAAGCGAGGTGACTTTGAATGGTGATGCATAGTTTGACAAGTTTCATAAGTTGTAAACGACAACTGTAGACCTCTTCGTTGAGAAGTGAAATTCCGTCCAACTTGCTGATATGACTCGTTTTGAAGGTTCACTTACTTTGTCCCGAAAATGATTGTAACATGTTAAGTGCATCGATACTGTTCAATCTCATTTGCATAAAGATGGAGTTGAAAGTTTTCCTGGAAACATTCGACAATGTGAGAACCGTTACTAAGTATTTAGTAATGAAACAAAGCATAGCCTTTTTAAACATATTAACTGGGGGCAAATAATTTACCCCATTCCTTTTTATTGCACCCCCCCCCCCCTACCTATTTCTTCCAATTATAAGGTTTTGACCCCAGGAGAAGTTCCCTTTTAAATGAATATATTAAGATAATAAATAATGAATTAAGATCGTCAGCTTAACATTCAACATTGATCTGTCAGTTCTTTGAAAGGCTGTGTAATTAACTGCTTAGCAGAACCGAGGCCCATGTGTACAAGAATCCTCGGGGTCCAGCGTCCTAGGGCCCCAGGTCGTAAAGGGCTCGAAAGATTGAAGAGAAGGAGTTGTCGTCGAAGCAGTGGCGAATTTTCGGCGGCCAAAACAGCTGAAGACTTTCTTTTTTGCTTTCCAACATTTTCCAAAAATTATGGATCTGTCAGTGCGTTGAAGAGCTGTGCCATTAACTATGGCTTATCAAAAGAGGTCCACGTATGTGCAGGTTTCCCCGGTACATACTGACTCTCTGCTACCCTGCTCCAAGATGAAGAATGACATTTAATACTGAGGGTATAACTAGGTCTTGAGCTTTACAATGGAAATTCCTGACCTAACTAAAAAAACAAAAGTGCATGCTAATATGTACAGAAAATGCCTAAGCACGACTCGGAAACAATATAAATGATTTTCTCTAGAGAAATGCTATATTATCTTTCAAGACTCCCTCGTCTCTGCCTATTTCTTAAACGAACATCACTAGGGCATCGGCCCTAGGACACCGAGGTCCCATCCCTATGACACCGGAGGCCCTAGGACACCATGGCCCTTAGGCCACCAGAGACCTTAGGACACAGGGCCCCTCGGACACCGATGCCTCACCCCTAGGACACCAGAACCCCTAGGACACCAGAGCCCCTAGGACACCGGGGTACCATAGGACACCGAGGCCCCACCCCATTGACACCGGGCCTCTAGGACACCCGGACCCCTAGGACAACGGGGCCTCTAGGACACCAAAGCTCCACTTCTAGGACACAGAGGTTCCACCTCGTGGCCACCGAGACCCCACCCTTAACCCTAGGACCCTAGATCCCATTGGTGTCGGAACCACGGGGGAGTCGCCCTCTTGCCCTAAAGTAAGGGGTGAAGGGGCAGGAGTTGCCCTTTTAAATGTTGAGGGCGGATCGGGGCAGGAGATACCCTTTTGAAACTACATGAAATTATTTTAGGTAATTCTTGAAGCTTTAAAAACAAATAGAATTCCACTCACTCACAAATCCTACATAGTACATACAAAATGTAACATACATTTAGTATTTAATTTATACAATTATAGTATGATCATTTACCAGGGGACTTGACACTGAGGGCCGTGCATGATGGGAGGGGGCACGTTCCCAAAATGTTTCAAAAGTCTAGGCCTTTGAACCTATTCGCCCAATAGGTAATTGCCAACATTGGTCCTGGCTCCCTAATTTTAAACCCATAGGCGGATTTGGTGGGGAAAAATCACACTAAAATACACAAAATCACCACACAAAAAGGATACATTTGGAAAAAGTGGGTATGGGGCAAGTGCCCCCCCCCCCCACATCCCGCCAAGATGCTCAAACATATGTGTAGGAACCGGGGGCCAGGGGCACGTTCCCCACGTTTTCGAAAAGTGACAAAAGGGCACTTTCAAAAAAAAAAAAAGTGCTCCACAATTACTGTCAAAAAATTCCCTTACTTGATTTTCTGCCCCCTTGCCCGAGTTTCTTCCGACACCCTTGCCAGAGTGCCTATGATACAGGGCCTCTACAAATCCGAGGCCCCACCCCCCAGGACACTGGGGCCTCTATAGGACACCGGGGCCACTAGGACATGGGGCTTCTATGACAACGATACCCCACCTCTAGAAACACCAAGCCCCAACACTAGGATACTAGAGCTTCTAGGACACCGCGGCTCCTGCACTGTCGGAGGCTGCCGATAGATGCCCAACAACTCTCGACAAACTAGTCATGTGTTTTGAGCAGTTTTCGTTTTGATATGCCTTTTATTTCCTTTTCATTTGTACACGGAAACAGCTGACAAAATTTACATTGCAAAGAAAGTATTCGTTTTAAATTTTACACATTTTGATGCAAACAAGAGCAGAATTTAAGGCTGATATTTTGAACAAAACAAACAATCATAGCAAATAGCAATATTTTCCTCTCCATACAGTAAACAATAATTACGGTACATCTGCTCAAATAAATCCCGTTGTCAGGTTCTTATTCTTTTTTATTGTCACGAATGATGACCAGCGGTGAGCTTCCACAAGAAATCACAAAATCATACTGACTCAGTTTATAAAAAGGGATTTTTCAACAGTTTAACAAGGGACCCTGTCCGAGTTTCATAGGGACTGTCAGACTGTGAGGCAGACCTACAGGCCTGTATTTGCAAAGAAGCAGAATAAACATATTTGATTGACTGCCATTTTACGAAGGAAGAAGGGCAAGACACATAGTACATTTTGGTATCTATAGTATATAGTGGGAACATATCTCGACAGTAAATATGATTTGGTTAAAAGCACCTTCACAATAATCACAGAAAAAGTTCTTTTTACCAGAGACTTCTTGATCATGCAGCAATAGAGAAAATACTGTTATCGGATCAAGCTACATACCTTTTGGACTTGAGGCCCTCATTAGTGATAATTAAGCAATTAAATGTGAATTATAGCGGGCATTTTGTTTTAAGCCTTAACCAATTAATCACCAGTGACCTGCTACTTGTAGTGGTCTAATGAGGGGAAATCCCCAATTCCCACAAGACCGCCGGTCATGTATGCGCGTGCGTATATTACCATCTTCCGAAATTTCTTTGATATCTCAATCACCCTCTCAGCTGCTTCAATCTCTTTCTGTCTCCATGTTCCCAGCAATACTACTCATGGCAACCGTTTTTCATCTGGGAATATACCTTGGTGTGTTCGCATTGTTTCAATTTGAAATGGTAAAATAATAATAATGATAATAATAATGATAATGATAATAACAATAATAATAATGATAATAATGATAATAATAATAGTAATAATAATAATAATAATAATAATAATAATGATAATGATAATAATAATAATAATAATAATAATAATGATAATAATAATAATATTAATAATGATAATAATACTAATACAAAATAAAAAGTAGATTGAAAATACTAATAAAAAAATAAATGAATTTAAAATAATGATAATATTAATAATAATAAGAATAATAAAAATAATAATAATAAAAATAATAATAATACAAAATAAAAAGTAGATTAAAAATATGAATAAATAAATAAATAAATTTAAAATAATAATAATGTTGATAATAATAATGATAATAATAATAATAATATCAATGATAATAGTAATAATAATAATAATAATGATAATAATAATAATAATAATAATAATAATAATAATAATAATAATAATAATAATAATAATAATAATAATAATAATAATAATAATAATAATAATAATAATAATAATAATAATAATAATAATAATAATAATAATAATAATAATAATAATAATAATAATAATAATAATAATAATAATAATAATAATAATAATAATAATAATAATAATAATAATAATAATAATAATAATAATAATAATAATAATAATAATAATAATAATAATAATAATAATAATAATAATAATAATAATAATAATAATAATAATAATAATAATAATAATAATAATAATAATAATAATAATAATAATAATAATAATAATAATAATAATAATAATAATAATAATAATAATAATAATAATAATAATAATAATAATAATAATAATAATAATAATAATAATAATAATAATAATAATAATAATAATAATAATAATAATAATAATAATAATAATAATAATAATAATAATAATAATAATAATAATAATAATAATAATAATAATAATAATAATAATAATAATAATAATAATAATAATAATAATAATAATAATAATAATAATAATAATAATAATAATAATAATAATAATAATAATAATAATAATAATAATAATAATAATAATAATAATAATAATAATAATAATAATAATAATAATAATAATAATAATAATAATAATAATAATAATAATAATAATAATAATAATAATAATAATAATAATAATAATAATAATAATAATAATAATAATAATAATAATAATAATAATAATAATAATAATAATAATAATAATAATAATAATAATAATAATAATAATAATAATAATAATAATAATAATAATAATAATAATAATAATAATAATAATAATAATAATAATAATAATAATAATAATAATAATAATAATAATAATAATAATAATAATAATAATAATAATAATAATAATAATAATAATAATAATGTATAATAATGATATCAATAGTAATGATAATAATGATAATAATAATTATAATTATCATTAGATTATCAGTAACAAGGATACGTCATCAACCAAGCAGGGAGGTGCAATTGGTAAAAACAAGGATGTACAAATACATCCTTGGTAAAAGTCAGTTTCCATATATTTGTGGGGAAAAAATAATGGTTAAGTTTATAAATGCAAATATACATTCAAATTTGAAAATCGTTCCAAATAATGTCACGTGCATGTTGATATGACCACGGATGCATGACATTCGACTGCCAATCAAGATGGGTGGTCTAACTTATGCCATGAAAAAAAACTGAAGAAAAAAAAAACTGAGCCGACCTTGACTTAAAAACTTCCTGCTTTCGTTTCTAAAACAATTTTCCTTCAAATTTTGTCGTAGATGGGATTTTCTCTTGAAAGACGGGGATTACAAAAAAATTCTTATTTGAGTCACATGGGATGATGGCTGTCAAAATACCTCTAGCAGAAAAGATACCAACTGTCAACAGGCACCGGTGAAATAAGTGATGGGATTAGACAATTTCACTTTCTGATTACTATGCATTGGAAGTGAAAATCATATATGACGGTAGCTTAGTGAATGATCAGTTCACATAACCATTTTAATATTGGCCATTTTTTTTCGTTTTGAAATTCTCAGGCATCACTTTGCATATTCCATGACGTTTTATTTTGTGCACTTTTTATAACAGGGCGACATTGGTATTTTCTTTTGTAAATCCTTCGTTTTTATAAATTATCTATCGTAATTATTTGAGGTGGTGCAGCAAAATCAGGAAATTTCTATAAAGAAATTTCTATATAGGATATACCTATATAGGACCAAGGATTTCATCACGTGACTCTAATTCAACTGAAAGCCATTTTGCAGGGTAAAGCGTTTGCGCGAAGCGCGTCATTTCTTCACACAGCTCAGTCACACCACATCACACGTAAAACAGACTTGGTCCTACTAAACACGCGCTAGCACGCGTTGGTGATGAAAACACGCACTGGGCATGTAAAACACGCGCCAGGCATATAAAACACGCGCTGGTTAAAATAAATTGCCCAGTTTAATTAATTTTTTAACATAAAATGTTATTTTTAGAGACACAATTACCGTTAAAGATTAAGGATTTTAAAGACGTCATTTTTAGAGACACAATAACCGTTAAAGATTAAGGATTTTAAAGACGTCTGATATCAGTGCAGCCAAAGCAAGATTCCGGCATAATTGTCTTACAAAAATAATCTTCCATAACAACATGCAAAACGTATGTAAGTTTGATTAGGTGTATATCAGACGACAGTGTTCTGGGCCTACAAAATGACGATGTAAACAAAGTTAAGTAGCCTCATGACGTCAGCTGAAGCATCCTTATGATTGCAGTTTGCATTCAACGGATATGAAAAACAAGAGGGTTTTGACCTGAACTACACGTCAGTTTGGTCCGCGCCCCGAACGGGAGACCTCCCAATCGTGAGAATTTTAACCGACAATGCATCTTTCCAAATTTAAATCTCTCTGTGGAAATACATAACGCGCACGGTAAAATAAAATTAAGCTAAAGGTTGGAAAAATACATGCGAAACATTTTAATTTTATTTGTACAACAGAACGATGAAATCATTTTTACCAGCAAAAATTTGACTTTCACGGGGAATTTTAGAGTAGATCTTTAAAAATTTATTTCAGTAGTCTATGACGAACAGATCATTTAGTCACTAGCAAACTGGCAAACGCTCAAATTATACAACAAAACAAATTTAAGTTTCGGAAATATCAATTTAAATATTATCTTCAAGGCCACACCTTTATTCAAACCATACAAGCTTAGAGTGTGAGGTGCAGTGGCTCAGTATTCGAAAGGTACCGGGTTCGATTCCCGTCGTGAGCGCTGCATTGTGTCCTACATCAAGACACTTTACTTGCTTCAGTCCACTCAGCTGTAAAATGAGTACCAGCACTGCTGAGGAGTTAATCTGCGATGGACTGGCGTCCCGTCCAAGAGGAGTTGTGTACTCTCATCCGCTCGCGCCATGGAAACCCCGGATAAGCACCTGCTCTATGAGCCTAATGGCTCGATGGAATTAGTTTAGAGTAACAGAATTCAAAAAGCAAAAACAATAATATAAAAAAATGTTTAACTGTTGAACTGGTTAGCAACAGTTTGAATAGTTGAATTGTCAGATTGTGATCACTGCGCATGTCTCGATTTCCCAATCAGGAAATCTATTCATCGGAGCCTGAACCGGACTGATTATAAAGTACTTCTTGTTTCGTGTCGCCGTTGGTATTTGAGCGTGGACCGCCGAGCCTGGCACGAGATGTCATCGTCCGCCCAAAGACAATGCCCTTGGTTGGCCCTGCATGGCTCATTATCAGATTATGGGAAAAGACCGTTACACTGGAAAAGACACAAACGCAGATGTTGACGATCTTATTGCAGTCGTGATTGTGTGCACATGTCAAATAATTCCAGAGGACTAATTTGAAATCAGAAATGATCCGACTGTTTACATAAATGGTAAGAGCTCAAAGGCTCAAACTGTTGTAAAATCAGAGATAATGATCCCACATCCATCCAGGGGCGTATGAAGGATCGCATCGGGAGAGGGGGAGGGGCAAAAAAGAAATGCTTATCGGAAAATCCCGTTCAATAATTATGACAATCATTATCATTTTTTTCAATTTGAATTTATTTTTTCATTTTCGAGAATTTTTCTTTGATTTCGGGAATGTTCGGCCAATTTGGGGGAAATTAGTTTATCAGTTTTCGGGAAACTTTTGCCAATTTTTGGGAAATTTTCACCAGTTTTCAGGAATTGTTGTCCACTTTTCGTGACATGTTGGCCAATTCTCGGCAAATTTTACCAAAATATCCATTTTGTCAATTTTACGTAATTTGTTTCCCAATTTCATCTCCCAACCAGGAAGGAAGCTTTCAACCGGGAAGGTGAAACCCTCTCAGGGGAAAGTTTGTCCCTCGGCCCCCCTTCCTCCCCGCTTCCTTCGTCTCTGTATCCATCCCTGTCTGGTGAAATATCAACGTAAAACTTAAGTGAAGGTGTCATGGGTTAAAAGGCTTGTTATATCCATCTGTCTGTCTATGGTAGGAGTACGAGGTTGTTTATTTGCTCACGTTCGCAATACCTGTGTCTTTGGTTTGGTACATATTTCTCCGTTACTTCATTTCAGTATTTATTGTTCTTTCCTTCTTGCAAATCAACACCTTACATGAGAGGGTTTAGACGATAACCACTCATCTCTAAAGCGACGGATACACCGCCTCAGGGTGAGGAGCAGCCCGCAGGGTGAGTAGCAGATGAAGAATTGCTTCCATATTTTTAGAATGGTACAATACAAAATATATAATTTTCATTGTCATAAAAGGTCACCTCGTCGTTTGTCATCGCTTTCATCTGTTTTGCTTCACGTTCCACATTGTACACAGAGAAGTGGATGCACGCCCTCACTTTGTAAAGCTGAACCCACTGACAATTTTGTCTTAAATCTGTACTTCGTTGGAAGCGTGTGTACTTTTTACACCACATTGTACAAACAAATACATATTTCATCACATTAAGCTTGGCTATCATTGGAGTAAATCCCTAGAAAATTCGGAAATGCCTGTGGCAAAATTAAGATGTGAGTTCCGAAACGAAAAGTTCAGTGCGTCGGGGTGAAAGAGCATTCTTGTGAAGCGAAAGTGTCTCTATTTTGCAGTTTTGGTAGGATAGGCTTCACACATTAAAATAAAATAAAAGTCTTTTCTCATCGCATTGCAATCATATGGGTAGCACAACCCCCCCCCCTCCCCTCCTCCCCCCCCCCCCCATCCATCAACACACACACACATACACAAACATGCGTGTTAGGTCTTTAGGAAAGTTTTACTTCTAAAACAAGGTACTAGCTCCTTGTCTGAACAAAGTCCGCAAACTTTGACACAATGTTGGTCATCAAGCAATTTTCTTTGCTTGGCCCCATCAAACACATGGAAGCGAAGGTTATCCACACCTTTGCAGATATAGTGCATGTCTTGTATGAAATGATAATTTAAAAACAACATTCTTTAAAAATTACAATGGATTATATACAAATTTTAAAAATTTAAAACAAAAAGCTTACAAAAAAGACAATAAGTTTTTCTTTTACTAAGTAAAACATTATCCTGTTTTGGCGGAGAGGAGGTAGGCGTTGCATGCTGCACGTGGTGCCTCAAACTATGGTCAATCATTATTCTATGCGCAATTATATGCTCAAAGTGACATCTTAAGACAAACACAATTTACTCAATCCATCCAAACGTATATGCCGGGTCATGCAGTCATATTTGAGTTGTATAAAATCAATGTTCCTTTAAAGATCCATTTCCTTTCTTCTGACGCGCACTTTCGTTTAATAGTGACGCTCTACCTGCTATACAGTCTTTAAAGACGATCGTGTTGATTCTTCTTAAATTGCCAAGGCTTGGTTCGTCCGAAGAATTTAGGTCATCAGCTGAATAGCCCTCCATTTCTAATGTAAATTCATTTCTAGCTCAACATCCCTTCAAGGGATTTTCAGCTTATGCGAGGCTATAGCACCAAATCCGATTTTCGTTCGGATTTCGCTCGGCGCAATCCGAATGAATTTAGCATATAAAAGAAACATTGCTTGGGAAATACTACCGTATATCTCCGATTGATATAAAACTGTTTTCATTGGCTGGAGCGTTAAAATACCGTCTGGCACATATGCTAATCGAGCTTGATATCCAGTTTGAAATTTCTCCAAATGTGTAGTCAAATTGAGGAATAGCTCTTGTATTTGATAGCTCGTTTGGGCTATAACTTAGTTTAAAAATTATTAAAAGCTCAAGAATGGCTCAAATTAGCTGAATAGACTATCTAAACCGTATAACGCAATTGAGTATGTCTGACTATACCAAAGTGTAAATAACTCACTGATGAAAAACACCTTTCAATTCACATGCATCGCCTGTCACAACTTTCTGTTCACAGGGAGTCTTTTGTTTGCGTGGAGATGATAAATGTCTGTAATAACAGATGCATAAAAACACTATTATCTATGACAGCATGACGGGTATCTTAAAGAATTAATTCAGGGGTCAAGTAAGTTTATCATATGAAAGAGAACTTCGAAAGAAATTTTTAATAATCGTTTGTTATATTTTGTTCCAATGATTGCCACTTGGAAGTGTATTTGTGGAATGCTATTATTAATTAATTGTGATTCATTAATTGCGATAATAATTTTTTTGCTCAGAATGGCTAATATATGAGCAATATGAGGAAAATGTGCCATAGTTAAAATCATGTCTTGTTGCAAGGATGTATAATATATCTTGATTTTATACAACAGTATTTTGCTGTTAGTATGTCTGTATTATGATTTCAAATTCACATAAAAGCAAATATTGATCTGTTGATAATATAATTTGCATCATATTACTGTTGAGGCTGAAGTTTTCAGAAACAGCTTTCACACATTCAAACAATATTAAAGCTCCAATACGCAGTGGGGCAACTGGAGTCCTGGGGACCCGTCTGGATTTTGGCCTCTGCAGCGATGTCGGAACCACGGCAGGAAGGGGTTGGTGGGAGGAAGGAATGGGGGAGGGGGCACTGAGCCTAGACCTACACACAAAGAAAAGTTTACACAAGTTGTGTAAAATTTTACACAACCGCGATATACGTATAGAACCTCATAGCAATTGTGTACAATTTTATCTAACCCATGCGTGCTTTGTGAAAAATACCAAACTATTATGTAGAAATTTACATTACTACCCAAGTAAAAATTTCACACAATTGCTATGTAATGGTTTTACTGAATCGAGTTAGGTGTTATATTTACTTAATTGCTCTGTAAATGATTACTTGGTTCTTCTGTAGTTTTTACCCAGTCCTTGATATGTCCAATTTTATTTCATTATTAGGGAGTTCTATACGTACATCAAATTTGTGTCAAATTGACACAATGCGAGTATTTCTTTTTTACTTACATAACCTAAGTAAACTGCTTTCTTTATAATGACACACACACACAAAAAACACACACAAAACACACATGTACATTTGGATCTAATTGTTATTTGTTAAAACTCACGTTTATAAAATCCAAAACTGTTTACACAAACTACATTGTTATGTTTCTGCTCAACAGAAACAAAAACATATCGGGATGTCAACTGGTTCTAATCTTACAAAACAATGAATGAATTAAAGGATTAGTTCAGGGGTTAAGCATGTCCATCTTTTATGAAAGAGGACTTCAAAAGAAACAAAATGGTGGAGAAAACATTCAAAAATCTTTTTCCGTTAAGGAGATATTAAAGTTTAAAGTTTGGTATAACTTATGTAGAAACGACTGAAATCAGACTAGTTGTGACGTCACAGCCTCAGATTCCTCAAAGTTTGTATGTATTTTAAAGAAAGTTTATTTAATTTTTTCACTATTTAAATTATTTATCTTCAAACTTTCTTCAGGTAGTATATCATAAATACCCTTCCTAGATTCAGTTTTACTACTTTTTTTTGACATATCCCATGATTTTTAAACCACAAAATTGCAGGACAGAATTTTACATATATATGGTGTATATAATTTACACGATTTTTGTGTAGCTTTTCTCTGTGTGTAGAATAAGGGGCAGAAGGTGCTCTTTTGAAAGTTGAGGGCGGACCGTCCAGGAGGCGTCCTTTTGAATTTATTTAAAATTATTTTAGGCCATTTTTGAAGCTTGAAAACAAATAGAAATCCACTCACTAACAAATACTACATAAAACGTAGAAGTTGTTACATACATTTAGTATTTATTTGACACAATTAAAGCCTATAATTTACCAGGGGCACCAACACCGGAGGGCCGTGGTGGGAGGGGGCATGCCCTCAATAATTTTGTAAGCAGCAATTCTCAAAAGAAGTCTTTTACCTATTCGCCCGATGGTTAATTGTCAACATTGGTCCTGGCTCCCCAATCTGAAACCCATTGGCGGAATTCACCTACGGACAGTGGGGGAAAGTCAAAAGTGTGTAATGGGGGTGGGGGGGATCAGAAAATCACGCTAAGATACATCACATCACCATACAAAAGTACCCATTTGGACAAAAATTGGGGGCGAGGAAGTGCTCCCTTCCTCTCCCAAATCCCGCCTATGTTCAAGCCATACGTGTAGGAAAACATATGGGCAGGGGCACGTTACCTTCATTTCGAAAACTGACAAGAGTACACCCTTTTTTTAAATGAAAATTACCTCTAAATTACTGTAAAAAAACGCCCTTGAACTTAATTTTCTTTCCCCTTTCCACCCCCATTGCCCGAGTTCCTTCCGACACTTATGGCGCTTCAAGTTGGATCCCATAAGAAAGATATTGCAGTGTCATTGAGGGCTAGATCCAAATCGATTTTTCTCAGGGCCTGGCCTGTAAGGTTTACCCATCCTTCCGGGCATTCCCAGTCTTTTGTTGCGCCACTACTAATCAAACTTGTATTCTTTTCCTAACAACCCCAGCCTACCCAATGTAACTCCCCACCAACAGCAACAGTCTTATACCCAACCCAAAACATATTGAGCTACTACATCATTTATGTTCTAGCATCACATCTATTATTAAAGCTCCCGCATGCATTTGCCAAAAAATAAACATCAAACATGGGTTTCTTTCCTAACAACTCCAAGCCAGCTCTACTCGAATTAACTACCCACCAAGAAAAAAGAAAACGGGTTTGTAACCGCCCCAAAATATAAGTTGAGCTACTACATCATTGATGCTCTAGTTTCTTATTCCTATTTAATATTTGGAAAGAAGAAACCTGATATTTATCTACTACTGTGGTGTAGCGGTTATCATACCTGTCTACAGACCACGAAGCCCTGGGTTCAAGCCTGGGTTGGGTAGACACGCCAGTGTACCACAACTGGTTATCATAGGCCGTGGACATTGACTTGATTGTCGATGTTATGTCTGTCCGTACGTCGTACATGTGTTCTCGTCCAGGTCGTATTAAGCGTTTCGTGATAGCATTGTTACTATCATAACCGAATACGCAGGCGACGACCCCGTCATTGTAATTGTGTGTTCACTCGTCGTCGTCGCAAACCTGATACATTGACATGCAGGGACGATTTGAACAGGGTTGTGGGTCTAACCCGCTTCTTCGTTATCAATGGTAAACTTGAATAAATTAGTTTCAGAAAGATGTACAGTACATACATTAGTGCATCTTGTATTCTATACATATCTATATTTCGCTTACATGAAAAACTCTTGGAACATTAATCAATTAGATTTCGGGAAACAAAAGGATTTTTTTATTGTGAAAACCGCTGTATATACATGATATACTGCGCACTCAACTGCTCACATCTTCAAAACCGTAGCCGAGGAAAAAGGTTTTTTGAGGGTCATTATCTAGGTCTTGGGAGGACTGGGAGTGAATTTTCCTCCACTACTGCCCCCAGATTTGTCGGTAAATGTGTATGTCGGGAGGATCTCTGCTTTGGTGTTAGTGAAACAATCTTCTCTTGAATGTATCATTTACATGGCGAGTGATTTCAAAATGGATTTACTCTTCTCAACTCTTTTATAGTTGGCAATATGTGATCAGGTGACGAATGCTTAAAGGAGACATGAATTCTGGGTTGTCTTCATTTAATATGATAGAAATAATAATTATAAATAATCTTGAAAAAATTCACATCGTACAAAACAATGTAGCATATATTTTATAATTTATTAAAACATTAACTCTGTCAATATAAACTTACATGGGTGCGGCCATTTTGTTCATACGCCCTCTAAAAATAAATGTTATACACCTTGTACAGAATACAAATAAATATTGTTTTCTTTTGCAAGGGTCTATGAATTATTATTTGTATATGATATTAATGATTCAAGCCTTTTGAGCTTCATGTCAACAGGTCAAAGCTTTTTGAAGAGAAAATTTCAAAGAGAATTCTAAAGAAATAGGCCTACATTATGTGTGCTAGCATATAGGACAAATCATGTCACTATTAACCGGCACGATTTCAATCGCACAAAATTAGACAAAATGGCAGCGTCCATGTTGACTTCAAACTTGGACTACTTGAGAACAGAACAAGATATTATGATGTGGTTTTGCGAATTGGTTTATTTTCTATTTTTTCTATCATATATCAAGCGAGAATATTTGACTGTGTCTCCTTTAAGATACAATAAAGCAAAAGAGGCCAAGGAAAACTCACAAAAGCTTATAGAAAACTCAGTTTTTAATGACGCAACTATGTCAGTATGGTATCGGCAATATCATTTTTCAGACTAGAAATTTCCCAAAAATGTTCTGCAAACAAAAGTAGATAATCATAAATGATACTTGTCTCTTACACAATTCTGTGAGTATCCCGTGTCATTGATATCATTGCATAAGTAGCGAATCATATAAAAAACATTTCTGCACAATGTCAGAATGTCCACTGAAGAAGATTTTCTGAATAATTGTACGTAAGTTATATCATTTGCTGATTATCACTGACTATCAGACTATAGTCACTGAGAAGGATGGGAATTTCATTCACTTTGCAGAATTACTCAACATTCTCTAATAAAATATCCTTTTGATTTAAGATTATATAAAGGCAACATGACCCAAGATTACTTTTCAAACACTGGAGTATACAGTAGGATCCATGCAAATGACAAACACTGGAGTATACAGTAAGATCCATGCAAATGACAAACACTGGAGTATACAACAGGATCCATGCAAATGACAAACACTGGAGTATACAGTAGGATCCATGCAAATGACAAACACTGGAGTATACAGTAGGATCCATGCAAATGACAAAACTCTGGAGTATACAGCAGGATCCATGCAAATGACAAACACTGGAGTATACAGCAGGATCCATGCAATGACAAACACTGGAGTATACAGTAGGATCCATGCAAATGACAAACACTGAGTATACAGTAGGATCCATGCAAATGACAAAACTCTGGAGTATACAGTAGGATCCATGCAAATGACAAACACTGGAGTATACAGCAGGATCCATGCAAATGACAAACACTGGAGTATACAGTAGGATCCATGCAAATGACAAACACTGGAGTATACAGTAGGATCCATGCAAATGACAAACACTGGAGTATACAGCAGGATCCATGCAAATGACAAACACTGGAGTATACAGTAGGATCCATGCAAATGACAAACACTGGAGTATACAGTAGGATCCATGCAAATGACAAAACTCTGGAGTATACAGCAGGATCCATGCAAATGACAAACACTGGAGTATACAGCAGGATCCATGCAAATGACAAACACTGGAGTATACAGTAGGATCCATGCAAATGACAAACACTGGAGTATACAGTAGGATCCATGCAAATGACAAACACTGGAGTATACAGTAGGATCCATGCAAATGACAAACACTAGAGTATACAGTAGGATCCATGCAAATGACAAAACACTAGAGTATACAGTAGGATCCATGCAAATGACAAACACTGGAGTATACAGTAGGATCCATGCAAATGACAAAACTCTGATCAAAATTGCCCCAAAACTGACAAGTTTACATCTTTTTAAAGGTGTTACAAGTTGAATATTATGGCATTTTTTGTATCTTCAAAGGCCCCTATTCAAGTCCTTATCCAAGGCCCCTATCCAAGGCACCTATAAGGTCCTTATCCAAGGCCCCTTATCCAAGGTCCTTAACCAAGGCCCCTACTCAAGGCCTCTTATCCAAGGTCATTATCCAAGGCCCCTACTCAAGGCCCTTTGTCCAAGGTTCTTATCCAAGACCCTATCCAAGACCCCTATCCAAGGCCCATTATCCAAGGTCCTTATCCAAGGTCCCTATCCAAGACACTTATTCAAGGCTATTATCCAAGGCCCTATCCAAGGCCCCTTATCCAAGGGCCTTATCCAAGGCTATATCCAAGGCCCTTTATCCAAAATCCTTATAAGATTCTTATCCAAGGTCCCTATCCAAGGCCCCTTATCCAAGGTCCTTATCCAAGACCCTATCTAAGGCCCCTTATCCAAGACCCTATCCAAGGCCCCTTATCCAAGGCCCCTTATCCAAGGCCCCCATCGACATCTAGGAGATAATCTCACCATATATTTTCAACAACTCAAAAATTGCATAGAAATTCAGAGTTCTTTTCTCATTCATTAATTACAAAAACAGGCGCCATATAACTGAATATTTTCAGAATGTGAAGAAAAAAAGGACAACATTTATGTACCTGAGCAGACACCTAGATGATTTTCCTTGTAAGATGCACATATTTTGCAATAAAACTTTACAAAGTTATTATTGATCTATAAATTCAACTTACTGTTGTGAACAGGTTAAATAGTTGCATAAAAAGTAAAAATGGTTGTGAAATGTGCAACAGGTTTGGTAGCACACAATGTGATACACTTTTTTTATACTTCTTCGTTGTTAGACGCGAATTTGAATTATGAATACAAACAATTAATAAAACATGACATGAGGAAATACTTCTATCTTATCAGACATTCATACAGCATTCTCTTCTATCTTGTACACAATCCCATAAACATGTAACTTACTGACCGTATTCGAGACTCTTTTGCAAGTCCAAATTTATGGAAACAATTTGCGTCATCTTAGCGCAAATACTAGTCATATACAAGACAGCAAGAAGAATTGTGCACTTTTTACCCGTTTGACAATGATTACCTTTGATGATTTAGATTATCCCTCATTTCTCTTTCACTAGCTGTCCATTACCTTATCTTAAAATTTATAGAAAAGATACCACAAACTTTGCTCATGTAGCAAATATGCATGTTTACCAGTCCGTATAACAGCGACGGAAGAATTACACAGTAAAATTGATGTCGTGACTTCCATGGTCGTCAGTGTCAAAAGTTGCTTCAGCTCCTCAAGAATGTGATTAGATTTGCGTACTTACGAGATGAAGAGATTTCTACTACCTCATCAGTTCATGTACGCTTTTGAGGCAATACTCATCAAGTTATACTCTTTTGTTATTATCAATGCTTTTTTAACTTTCATGGTACATCCTTTGATATTTTGATCACGATTCCACATGCGCGTGCGCGCAACGGCGCCTGAACACTTTTCAAGTTGGGAAGGCCAAACATATATCAGCGTCCAAGAGTCCAAGAGTCCGCTTAAGGGCCCCGGTGGGGCCAGGGGGCGAAGCCCCTGTAAGCTCTGCGGTTAAGCGGATTTGGGGCTAACAAATATAGGCCCAGGCCTAAACTTAACTGAATGTTGCATGTTGCAGCTCTTACAAATGCAGTCATAAGTTGAAGATGCCAACCCAACAGGGCCAAAACGCCCTGGGGGATTTCACCTTCCCGCTTGAGAGATAAAATGACAAATTAATAATATCATATTTAAAAAAAACTGAAGGGAAATTTGGTTAAGTCATTGGAAATTTCAGTAACTTATGGTAACATTTCCCAAAAGTTGAAGAAAAATGTTAAATTTCCCGGAAATCTAAAAAACTGCCCGAGAATTGGGCAAAGAAAATTCCCGAAAATGAGCAAACTTTAAAGTTTCCCGATAATTAAAGAACTTTCCCGAAAATCGAAAAACCTACCCGAAAATAAAGGAAATTTCCTCAAATGTGCGGAAAATTTCGCGAAAATTTCAGGGTATTTCTAGAAAAATGGGAATTTTTCTATTAGCAATAACTGGAACATTGATAGAAACTTCATTAACCAGTGTAATTTTTCGCTTGTAACCGGGAAATTTTTTGGGTCTTGACTCACCCCACCACTGAGAGGGGACCCTTGCTACGCCCTGATGCTGAAAAGTTGTAGGCAATAACCACTATGAGCCTCCCCTTCCGGTGCCTATGCGTGCGCGTCGTCCATTTCCTGCCATTTGGGAGACCTAACAAACTATCATGGTTCCGAACAATAAAATTATCTCACAGAAACCGTTTTTCTGTCGTGGCCCTCAGGACATGACAGGACTGGTATTGTTGACTACATCCTCAAAATCCGCCATCTTGTAATTGAGACTTATATTTTATTTAATGAAGAGAATATGGACTTCAAAATAAATGCTATTTATTAAAGGTTGTATTTTAACGCTACAATCAATTTCAACAATTCTTATTACTAAATTAAGAAATTTATGACGCTGTTTTTAAGGGTTTTTTCTCGAAAAAATCATGTAAATTGGCAACGTTAAGGAATGTAGACGAAAACTTTCGGAACCAATCCGATATTTTAATAGCCAGGTCTAAAACGTGATATGAAGAATGGTATTATTCATACATTTTTACTGTTTCAGAAACATGATAGAAAATATCTATTACACCAAAATATATTTTGAAGAGTCACAAGGAGATAGTGAAGAAGAATAATGTTATTTGAAATTTAAAATGAACGAGGCTATACTCACCAGATGCGGTTCTAAGATGTCAAGAGCTAAGTTAAGAATTTGTTAGCGTGGGTATACGCATAACGTACACACTGTAATCTTGCAACCTGTCAAATTTGGCGTGGGTAGAATTTATTTCAGGAGAACCAAGTGGTAGATAGCCTTATTTATTGTATCTATTTTATTTTATAATAAATAAATTAAAAGCTACATCACTTTGCTCCCTTTCCTTCATTGGCGTGTCTAGCTTTTCGTTTTTAAGGGGGCTTAACCCCCCCCCCCCTCCCCTTCCTTAAGAATACACTGAGGGCCGGTTTCAAATTAGGGAGGACAGAGGCGTAGGAAGTTAGGGACACCCCCGGAAAGTTGTTCTATTTCCCGATTGCATGCATGCTTTATTTTGATGACAAATTGTGAAATTTTTATCATAAAATTGAAGGAAAATGCGTAAAATTGTTGGAAATTTTGTTCCGTTTTGGCAGCAGTTCCTGAAAAATTCTCAAAATTGACAGTGCATTCCTGAAAGTGAAGAATTTTTCTGGAAATTGAAAAAAAATTCCCGGAAATTGAAAAAGATTTCACGAAAATGAGGGAAATTTCCCGAAAATGAAGGAAATTTCCCGAAAATTGGCGAAGAAATTTCATAAAAATATCTCAGAAGTTTAAAAAGAATTCTGAAAATAAAGAACATTTCCAGAAAATGAAGAACATTTCCTGAAAATGGAAAAAACTTCCTGAAAATTCAAGGAGAATTCCCGAAAATTTCCCAATTAGCGGGGGCGAAAAGGTCTATTTTAAAATTGTATTGCTTTGAAAATTATTATAGGGTGGAGACCATGCATGCGCTCATGGCCCCGATATGTAAAGAACTTCACCTTCCTATCTATAAAGGTTTATATGTTGTGGTCCAAACTTAAACGTTTTGGTCCAAAATTAAAGTTTTTTGATGAAAGACTGAAGGTTTTCTTATCCAAAATTAAAGATTTGGGGGTCAAAATTGAATATTTTGGGGCCAAAATGAAAGATGTTTGGTCGAAAATGGAGGATTTTTGGTGCAAACGGTGAACGCTTTGGTCCAAAATTAACGATAACTTAGTCGATATGATTACAAAAAAAGCCATCTTCTGTTTTCTACACATGGTTCATTTGATATTTCAGTTAATTATATTTACAGATTTATGGCTTTGACATTTTTTTTAATTTTTGTGTGTGTGTGTGGCTATGATATTTTGTAGGGGATAATCTCCAATAGCCGCACCCCCGCCCCACCCCTAGACACTTAGATACGCTAATCCTCTCTTTATTACTATCCATACAGACAAATTAAATGCCATGACAGCATCTTTCTAAAGCCTTGTTCTTGTTCTATTGTAACGAGATGAAGTGACGAATACATCTTAGGATCTGTTCAAACTCAAGATCTAGAAACTGGTATAGTCTTAACTGTTATCTTGCTACGTTTAACAGTTTATTGTGTTTACATGGTTTATGTTGTCTACCGCACTTTCTTCACCTTTTGTTCTATCTTTATTTTAAGTTCAACTTGTTATTTCGATAATCTTTGTAAACAGATGATTGTTTATAGTTCCCTTTTTTCGATAATCTTTGTAAACAGATGATCTCACGTTTATAAGTTCCCTTTTTGTCAGTTCAACTTAGCTATATCCTTCTTTTTGTAAATGGAAAGACTATGTATTATTAGCCTATCCAGGTTATATTGAGTCTTAAAAATATTTTTGAATTTTATTTATATGTATATATGTATGTATATATATATATATATATATATATATATATATATATATATATATATATATATATATATATATATATATATATATATATATATATATATATATATATATATATATATATATATATATATATATATATATATATATATATATATATATATATATATATATATATATATATATATATATATATATATATATATATATATATATATATATATATATATATATATATATATATATATATATATATATATATATATATATATATATATATATATATATATATATATATATATATATATATATATATATATATATATATATATATACATATATATATATTCAATTCTCAAACAAGAATTAAGTCCGGATTTAGCTTTAACGATAAAAATTTATGTAATCTTTTGAATAGTTTTATGTTTTATTCTCTTTTACATTTTTTTTTTTTTTTTACGATTGTTCGGATTAATTTTTACTCAAATACGGGAAGTAATTGCATGGTGTACGATATACATCCAGCTTGCCGTCGTTTAAAATGAGATTCGAACATCGTTAAGTGCGATACAGGGTTACACATGCATATTGGGCTAAAATAAAAACGAAAGTTGGAAACAAAATATCTTTATACATTTTGTCTAAAAGATTGATTTTCAGTGCAGAGCGGAGCGCCCAACCAGCCTTTCCGCAAACGCAGTCCTTTCGAAATTTTGTATTTAGACTAGCAACAGATTCCGAGTCAATTGAAAGTTAGTTTTGCCACTAAAAAGTGTTACAAAATATAATATGTGAGAAAAACAATTTGTTAAGAAACTAATACAAGTCTGTCAATCTAAACACCAGCTCCCTGATTCATCTGTTGAATGCCCTTTTCCAGTTCAAACAGTGCTATGCACCAACCCATCATTACCAACCTTTCAACTTCCAGTGTAAACAAAAGTTTACATCGCTTAAGAGCTTTTCTATTGGTTCATTCTGCGCAACCAATGAAAGCTCACTATTTTGCAAGTAGCTTATGATAATGTGCCTATTATTTGAAGATAAAGTGGCTAATTGTTTAATGAACGATCTGAATTTAAATACGTTGTAAATATTGACGGGTTTTGCGATTAGCGACTGAAGGTTAGTTATTTTTCTGAACAGGGGCATATCTGTCAGCGATAAGTGATTTTTACAACTCGTAAGTGGAAAGTTGCCAAAGTTTTTGGATGAGTTTCGTTAAAGACACTAGTTGCAATCTTCAAGGGCAAGTACAAGCGACAATAAAAGGTATCGCAAAAAGCTATGCGGTACTCTCTCTGGTGCTGTTGGAGTGGATGTAGTCTATGATTTATGAATTGCATTATTTTAAAGAGAGACTTTAACAATAGCAAGCTAACATTCGCGTAATCATCATTTGCGTAAATCACCGTCGTATTCTTTGCGTAAAAAAATGGTATTAGATACATTTTATTTTGTTTGAAAGACGTATTAATCATTATTTGAAAGTATTAAGATTGTTTAGAAGGACCTTCAAGTATGTTTTCGACAATGGACAGGTCCCCGATGGATCTTCGGACACTTTCTCTATTACGAGGACCCCTTACGGAAAAGGGCGCTCGCAAGCCAAAATGTGCCCGCTGTCGAAATCATGGAATGATTTCATGGCTAAAAGGACACAAACGTCACTGCAGATTTCGGGACTGCCGCTGTCCAAAATGTAACCTCATTGCCGAGAGACAGCGCGTGATGGCCGCCCAAGTCGCGCTCAAACGACAACAAGCAGCCGAAGACGCAATCATTATGGGCCTTAGGGCATGCTCGCCAAATGGGCCTTATGGCTACCTCCCACCGGGGCCTTTGTTCGGGGCTGGCGCTACACATTCTGGCAAGGACGATAAACAAGAATTTGATGAGGAGATGGATGCTGACATCGAGGCTGAATTGGAGCAAGAAGAATTAGAAGGTAATTTATTTTCTTAAGCATAAATGGGTAAATATGGGATGTAAGAACGCTAATGGACGATGGTACCCATTATAGCTTAAAATCGAATTTGATCAATTCTAGCAAATTGCAATTATTATAATTAAACGACTAGTTGTAAAACAAAAAAGTTTTCTTAAAAGTAAAAAACTATAGCACCTTAAATTGTAACAAACGATTTAAAACCAAAGAGCTACAGTGTAACTATTTTCAGTACTACATTGTGGTACATATAATAAATATATATCTTTAAAATATGATACTAAAATGCATCTAGAATTTAAAAAAAAAAAAAGTATACAACAGTAGTAAGTTATTAAAGTTATCAGATGAAATACAGAATGAGAAAGTATAACAAATTTTTAATGAAAAGATATTTGCAATTTAGATTTTAAAAAATGTAATAAAATGTGGTATTATAATTATAATAATTTTAATTACCAAATTGATACCTGGTAAGTAAAATAAAAGCAATTAAAAATGTTTTCTTTATGAAAAAATATAATACTAAAGAATTAGTGTGTTCCTTTGAGGTGCTCTGGCTCAGTGGCTTAAGGAGTCATGCTCGTATTCGAAAGGTACCGGGTTTAATTCCCGTCGTGAGCGTGGTCTTGAGCAAGATAATTCACTTATTACATATACAAAATATATCAATAACAAAAATATCATAATAAAATGCGTTTATGATTTAAAAAAAGTATACAATAGTAGTAAGTTATTGATGTTATTAGATGAAATACAGAATGAGAAAGTATAACAAAAAATTTAATGAAAAGATATTTTCAATTTTAAATAAAAAATATTGTAATAAATAACCCACTCAGCTGTAAAATGAGTACCAGCACTGCTGGGGACTTAATCTGCGTTGGATTGGCGTCCCGTCCAGGGGGGAGTCATGTACTCTCATCTGCTTGCGTCATTGGAACCGGGGATAATCAGCGGCTCTATAATCTTATTAATCTATAATTCTAATAATCCTAATTGCTCGGATGGATTTAGCTTTAGCTTGGTGTTCCTTGTTATATTTGTAAAAATTGTTTCAACTTTAACGCGTTTATCATGTAATTTTGAACGTTTCTTATTTTATTTCTCTGTTGATGTAGGGAACGTAAATGTAAGCGTCGAACCTCACTAAAGAGGGACAAAAGTATTTACATACATCGAATACTTATAAATCATAAATGTTATCCTCACTGCGGCTGTCCGGCTAACTGCGGTGGAAAAAGTGTCAAAAGTTGGCGACCAAATCCAAATATTATGAAAAGTGTGGGGTCCGGGGTCCATGCTCGATAATATTTGTGAAACATTCATGCATTTTCGCTCCCCGTGTATAAAAAAAAAGAAGAAAAAAGGCATGGAGGGGTTGAGGAACAGTGAGGGTAGTTACCAACTTGACACATTTTCCACATTTGATCAAGTCTTGAAAATGTTATCTGTTTGTCTACGAACTGTTTGTAAATCTACAAAAGCCGAAAACTTGTAATGGTATCCAGACTGGATTCTGTAAAGTAATTTTTTTAATTTTATTTATTTCTTTTTTATGAAATGGTCACAGCTAAAATAGTCAAAGATTATGTTGGAATGATCTATATGTAAAAAAATGAAGGTGAAGATTAAGTTTTTTCTCATTTCTCTGCATGGCAGTTATTAAAAAATCTAAAAACTGTGCTATTAACTGTTGAGAATATTGTTCAAGAAATAAGCACTTTAGAAACTAAGCAATTTACTAAAACAGCAATCATTTTGTTGCACATTTGCATTTAGATTTCATGGCAATATTTGCCAATTTTGAGATGTTTGTAAAAAAGGAAACTTTTTAAATCTAATTATTAAGGAATAAACTTTCGAAATTCATTGGTCTATCTGTACACCGCATAAACTGTATTTCGTATGCAATCAAAGTGAGAGACATGTTTGGTTGTCACGGCGTATTCATATTACCATCTTATTTTGATATTGTAAAATAGCAGGAAGAAAATAGTGACGAGACCGTATGAAATCAGGCTAAGGAAGGATATCAAATCTCTTAATATTTTATAGGTCAGTTGAAATGTTTTTCGATTTAAAAAAAAGAAGAAACTGCAGGGTTTATTACTCGAGTAACACTTGTGTTTTATGCCTACATTCCAATGTATATATTATAAATATATATATATATATATATATATATATATATATATATATATATATATATATATATATATATATATATATATATATATATATATATATATATATATATATATATATATATATATATATTTCAATCAGGAAGCTTTAAATTAGGTATTTGGTCAGATAATTAATGGTACCGAAAGTGACGTCAGTCTGTGAGTAAATTTCCAAAATAGTTATTTTTATACAAACTTATAACGCTTCTAAATCTTAAAATACCGTACACGGTTCTTTTGTCATTTAAAGACTGCAAGGTTTGACATCTGAGACCACAAGCGGGATACTTTTAATATTGTCAAGTGAATTTGTACATAATATTCTGATACTATAACTACTTTATGCATATGGGCACTGTATAATAGCTGGATTTGTTACAGTCTTGGGGTTACCCTATTCTTCAGCTTCTAAATCACATGCGTTAAGCTTTAGAAAAAGAAGTTGACAAGTGAAGAAGAGCCTAAATATTTTTGGTTGGTCACGGAAAATCCCCTAAGGGAAAATTGTGTCCATTAGCAACTTATAGAACTTATGGAACCACTGCCCAAGTAAAGTATTACAATTACAAATATTTATTCTGTGGCAAATTATTATGAACAAAATTGAAATTAATAATAAAGAATTGTGTCATATACTTTCTGGTATAGAACTAAATGAATAAACTGGAAAGAAAAATAAAAGTAAAAGATATTATTTAATATGAAATGTTTAAAGTACAAATAGGAAAAACACACAAATGTGTTCGCTCACTAGGATTTACATAATAATGCGTTGAAAGAATTTTGACAATTTTGTTTTATGCAACTTAAAATTAAAGTCAGTTAAATTATTGAAGCCTATGTGAAAAATTAGCACTTAATGGGCTCCAAAAAATGTGTTCCTAAAATTACTCACATTTTTCTGCAAGCTGGAAAAAGGTTATGAGTTAGATTATTTCGATGGATAAATCATGACTATAAGAACGTTCTCAGTTTTATTTAACGGATCCAAAACATTTTTCTTCATTGTTTTAAACTTTCGATAAATCATCGTTTAATGAATATAAATCAGTTTATACGAAAACTTAATTATTGAAGAATGCTTGAACTTAATATAATGATGATGGTCACTGGCTTGCAGTGGCGTAGCAAATGTACGACTCAATTTGAACCATTCCAGAAGTTTTTAGAGTCGGAATTTCAAAATCAACCATTTTCCATTTTTCCCCGAATTAAAAGTAACAAAAGATGCAGAGCAAACTGCTTCAAATTATATCCTCAGAATACCTACAACAGATGGGCAAAGATTGTTATTTTACATGGTACTCTATCTCAATGATTAAGCAAAAAATATTTCCAATAAATTCCGAAAGAGGTAATTGATTTTTCAAAAAAACTTAAATTGCTATGAACGCGCCGCTACGACATCACATTGCTGAGTTAGACTTAATGCGCCAGTCACTTTTCAACACGCTGTGGGAATCAGTGAAATGCGATAACTCCTAAATGTAACTTAGATCCCAGATGGTTTTTCACCAATCTATTTCTTTAAACGTCCTCTTTTAAATAAATCATCATAGTAACCTCTGGAATAATCCTTTAAACTGTTAAAAATTAATAATTAACCATTTCCAGGGAATTCCTGGCCGCTATTTTAATATATATTTTATTCATTTATTTATTTTTCAAAAACAGGATAGCAATTGCACTCATTAGGGTTCAGGGGTTAGGGTCCAGAATTTAAGCCAATCAGACATAAGGACAATTGTGCCATTGCTATCCTGTTTGGGAAAAGAAAAAAATCACGTCCCGGCCCGGCTAGCTGAAATAGATATTCTAACTTACATTTTACTGTTTTTCTGGGAGTAATCACCTTGCTCACATTGCATAACCTAAGAATATCAAGTTTTGCACATACCAAAGCTAATCGTAGAACTTAAATCAACAATAAATTTAAGCTTTCGATTTGTTATTTTTAAAGTTGTTCTCACTTTAAATATGATGTTTTTCTGCATAAAATAAATCCATTTCCTTTGTGTCATTTCACTTTAAAAAAATGGACAGAAACTCACAGCCTTATTACAGACGGCAGTTCAGAAGAAAAAAAATACCATTAACAGGCTCCACCATTAAGATTGGGACTAATGCATTTTACGTTAGGAAAGGAATACAAGAAATGTTATTCGGAAATCGGAAATAAGTCACGAGAGATTACCGCAGATGGAAGAGGTGTGCTAAACCCATCGATCCCTCCACCATGCACCTGATTAATCCATTCAGCTTACTTTTGTATCTTACAAGAAAACGTTTAATGCCACCAACAATGTTTTTCCTATTTAAATTAAAACTTGAAAGAAGAAAAAACAACGAAAAAAACCCACAGGTTTTTAGCGTTGTTTCTTCTCACTGTCCAGCTGTCAGGCGGATAAAATACAAAACAAGTCAGTTAGTGATTAATGTTCTCTTGCTTGGTGGATAATTTTATTAATATTTTCGATACTTGTTATCATATGTACGCTCTATATACTACAATCATAGCATAGTGCCATCCGTTAGCGGATGACGTGCCCTTAAGTAAACTCGGGAAGCCTACCTAATGATCCGATAAAATATTTTGATACCGTAATAGGCACTCGGATTGATTTATTGGAATCCAAGCAGAAGTTTGAAAAAGAATTGCTATTTTATCATTTGACTTGATTTATCTCTGTTTGAATTGGAACACAACGATTATTGTAATAACTATTTGAATCTTCAATAAATTTGTCAATGCCGAGATATGAGACGAAAAACACTGCTTTCTGAAAATTCGCCCAATAGTTTCTTTTTATAGCGTTTCTGATGTTTACAACATGGTTTACTTGTGACATGTATGGAAATGATCAATGGCGACGAGTGATGCATGTCCTTAGCTTTTATAGTTCATTGAAATGCTTTTCCTCGTCTCGGGCCCGAGAGGAGCATTCACATTCGTCACTCATTGGATCGTTTCATTGTTAATAACAGCTTATACGACAGTTCCCTCATTTGCCACTTCAAAAAGTGCACAAGAAATGGCGACCCTCAATCTGATTTGTTATGTAACCAGTCTCCAATCATTTTTCTGCGAAAATTTGAACTTGTTGCACCAAAGTATATGAAACAAGTAATAGCAAGCACTGTATAGTACCTTCCTACTACACAGTGGAATCTGCCGCCATGCTATGTTGCTTTCCAGCAATGAAAATTATATCATTGATGAATGTATATTCGAGTATACTGAGATATATTAAGTTCCATGCTAATAATAAACTATTCAATTCACTGACTGACTGATGTAACTTTCCAAAGACAATCAATAAATATTCGAGTTTGGTACACATCAGTATATGCAGATATAAGTTGCGCGCTATGACCTGAAATATCAATAACATTTTTCGTGAATTTTGTATACATGTAATAATGGGACATTTTAATCCTTTTGGTCATCTCTGTGAGAATATTTTTTACCAAACATGTGTTTCTTCCTCCTATAAATTTAGTCTCATTTCCTTAAAAAATGCTAAAATAACAAAGAGATCCCGTCACGTTAAACAAGCGAAATCACTCGGTGACGGGCTTGGCACGTATCATTCGCACATTAACACTCGGGGTCGCCCTCCTATTCACAATGGGGATTGCATAATGTGACATATCGTTAACTTTGTGTAAAACAAAGTTACAGGTTTCAAGTTCAAGTATGTCGCTTCGTGTTAGACGAGGTTTTTTTTTTCTTTTTTTGCGTTGATATAATGAAATCTTTAATTTTGTTTTTTTGTAATTCTAAATCATGCTTTCAAGTTGACGTATCCAGGATGTATAAACACACATTGTTGATTAATCTTGATTTTGCAATTTAATTTTTGATGTTAAATTGTAAATAGCTGAAAATTCCCACGAAAACCATAAAAGAGTTGACTCTTAGAGATTTTAAAAATAGTATCAATCTAAATATGCCCATTTTTGTGCACAGTTTTAATATAACGGGATGTATCGGTTTTAAAAACCTCTGCAAAAATTAAGGTTTGTAAATTGAAGAGCAACTGATTTGGACGTATTTAACCCCATCCTCCCACACCCATTTAACATCTAAATGTTTAGTTATTTAATAAATGAATAAGTGAAAAAATAGAAAATCTTTAATATTTTAACGACAAAAACCAGTGGTGTTGAATCGTGCTATCTGACATTGCAACATCGCATGGAATATGCTAAATATGTTATGTAGGAACGGGCGGACGGTTGGAAATCTTTCATTCCTTACGTGTATACTTTACTCATTTTCTTTCCTAGATTTCATTCAGAGAATATGATGATAAGGTATATTCCGACTCAAATTTGATTGAGTTTAGTAAAAAAAAATCGTGCTTGAAAAAGCAAAACACTGTAAATAGTCATATTTTGTACCGGTTTTTGGGTCCAATGCTAATAGCCTAAAGAACCCATGTAGTCATGCTGGCGTATGTGTGTATGTGTGTGTGTATGTATGTATGTATGTATGTATGTATGTATGTATGTATGTATGTGTGTGTGTGTATGTATGCATGTATGTATGTGTATGTATGTATGTATGTGTGTGTGTATGTGTGTATATATGTATGTAGGTGTGTATGTATGGGTGTGTGTATGTATGTATGTATGTATGTATGTGTGTATATATGTATGTAGGTGTGTATGTATGGGTGTGTGTATGTATGTATGTATGTATGTATGTATGTATGTATGTGTGTATGTATCTCAAGAACAATACAATGGATTCATGTCATATGTAGTACACAGATATCCCATTGTATGTAGATGTGCCCTATTGTTTTTGGTAGTAACGTCATGCATGTCAATGAGTGAGCGGGGCCTAATGTAAAAATCTTGAAATGCTCATATTTTAATAACCTAATGTCTGTTTTGTTTCATGTTTGGTATAATTATGATGTTAGCTGGAGTGTACATGTTCATGATGTAAACACGTTGAGTTTCATTAATATGCATAGTGGGTGAGACTTAATATGATTTTGCTGAAAAGAGCTTGTAAGCACGATATCTCAAGAACGGTACCCTCAATTCATGTCACATTTGGTACACAGATAGCCCATGGACTGTTTATGTGCCCTATTGTTTTGGTTGGTGATAAATGAGTAGGTGGGGCTTAATTTAATGATCTTGAAATGCTTATATTTAAACAATCACTTGTCTGTTTTGTTTCATATTTTGTATAAATATGATGCTAGCTAGTGTGTATGTGTTCATCGTATAAAAACGTTCAATTTCATTAATATGCACAGTAGGCGGGGCTTAATATGAATTTGCTGAAAAGACCTGGTAAGCACGATATCTAAAAAACGATAAACTGGAATCATGTCATGTGGTACACAAATAGCCCATGGTCTGCATATGTGTCCTATCGGTTTTGGTGGTGATGCCATGCATACCAATGAGTAGGTGGGGCTTAATGTACAAAATGTCAAATGCTCATTTTAACAACTTCATGTTTGTTTTAATTCATACTTGTTTTTTTTTTTTTTATTGTTAGCTAGTGTATTCATGGTATGAAATAGTTTAATATCATTAATATACATAGTGGGCGGGGCTTAATTGGTTTTGCTAAAAAGACCTGACAGTAACTAAAGGACACTACATTGGATACAGGTCATATGTGGTACACAGGTCACTACATTGGATACAGGTCATATGTGGTACACAGGTCACTACATTGGATACAGGTCATATGTGGTACACAGGTAACCCATAGTCTGCTTGTATGTCCTATTGTTTTGGTGGTGATGTCATGCATATTGCTTAAAGCGGGATGGGGGGCTTAATAAAGAATAACAGATTTAACAGGTTCTATTTTATTGATGCATCATGAAGATTATGGGCATGAATTACGAATATATGTTATTAAGCATATTTCGTAATATAATATGCAATGCCAGTTAGTATAAATCAACCAACAATGAAAGAATGCATCGGAACCACTAAACATTTTGGTTTTCTGGATATTTATATTTTTTGTTTTCATTTCAAAGCAATTTAGTATATGCTGCTTCCTAAGTTCATAGAATGTTACCTTTCAGTCTTTCATAAAATCACTCTCGTTGTCACAAATCCCTATCTATAATGATGCGTTGGCAAAAATATTGTAAAAATTGTATATTTTGTTCTGTTTTACATGGAACCGGCTGTTGAATGCTGCATTGTGTGTAGCTCCTGCACTTGGAAGTATACCATTGCATTTCGTCCCTGTTTTGAAATAGTGGCGAATGTGCGAAAGTAGTTTTTCGTTATGACATAACAAAGTTTAATTGCAAATTAATATGATTAACAAGTATCTGTTTTTTGTGTTTAATTCATTTATTGATTATTTACAGTTGAAATAATTCATTTATTACAGAAAACGAGGAAAGTAAACATATAAATGATAGTAATATGCGTTTAAAGACATTCGTCACTATGTTAAAACAGGGACGAATTGTCATGCATGCATCTGTGCATTGGGCATGTCGGGTGCTTCTCTGCTAAGTGAGGTCCCACACTTTATGCCTTCAGAAACTGCGAAAACCTCACGCGGAAATGTGGCACACATATGCTAGCTGGTATGGGTGTGGCCTATCAATTTGGTATAGGCGTGGCCTATCAATATCAATGCAAAACGAGGGCAATTTTCAACCTCAGCCACTTCGAAAATAATTTTCCTAAATTAATTCCAGAAGTTGATCAAGTCTGTTGATGTTATCCTGGCAGGTATCAAGACTGATATAAAGAGCTCTATTTGTTGAAGCCTTCATTTCATATCAAAACAATCGGTCCTATATAATTCAATGTTTGTTGCTATGCACATCCTCATCATCATCTATCAAAACTGGAATGCAAAATATTGTCGTTCATCTTCGGAAATTCTTTATCATATAATTGTATTTTGTAAGTTTTAACGGAACCAAATTGTCAGCATCTATCCATGCATCATCATTTGTTATGCCTGTAACTTAATATAGCTGCAATATAGCTGTAAAGTTGATTAACTAAATCGTATGTTCAAGTCAAACAATTATACATTCAATAAAGGGAATTGTCAGTCTACGGCAGGGAATTGTCAGTCTACGACAGGGAATTGTCAGTCTACGGCAGGGTATTGTCGGTCTATACGGCAGAGATTTGTCAGTCTACGGTAGGGAATTGTCAGTCTACGGCAGGGAATTGTCAGTCTACGGCAGGGTATTGTCGGTCTATACGGCAGAGATTTGTCAGTCTACGGTAGGGAATTGTCAGTCTACGGCAGGGAATTGTCAGTTTACGGCAGGAATTGTCAGTCTGCGGCAGGGAATTGTCAGTCTGCGGCAGGGAATTGTCAGTCTACGGCAGGGTATTGTCGGTCTATACGGCAGAGATTTGTCAGTCTACGGTAGGGAATTGTCAGTCTACGGCAGGGAATTGTCAGTTTACGGCAGGGAATTGTCAGTCTGCGGCAGGGAATTGTCAGTCTACGGCAGGGAATTGTCAGTCTACGGCAGGGTATTGTCGGTCTATACGGCAGAGATTTGTCAGTCTACGGGAATTGTCAGTCTACGGCAGGGAATTGTCAGTTTACGGCAGGGAATTGTCAGTCTGCGGCAGGGAATTGTCAGTCTACGGCAGGGAATTGTCAGTCTACGGCAGGGAATTGTCAGTCTACGGCAGGGAATTGTCAGTCTACGGCAGGGAATTGTCAGTCTACGGCAGGGAATTGTCAGTTTACGGCAGGGAATTGTCAGTCTACGGCAGGGAATTGTCAGTCTACGGCAAGGAATTGTCAGTCTACGGCAGGGAATTGTCTGTCTACGGCAGGGAATTGTCAGTCCACGGCAGGGAATTATCAGTCTACGGCAGGGAATTGTCAGTCTACGGCAGGGAATTGTCAGTCTACGGCAGGGAATTGTCAATCTACGACAGAGAATTGTCGGCATTTAGGTTGTTTTTCTTCTTTTTAACTGCTTTAATGAGACCCTGTTATTCTACCACCATTTTACCTGTTTACTGTGTATTCCCTTCAGCCTTTTATTCGTATAAAGTTTCCGAAATATATTTTGTTTATCTGCAATTTTTAGTTTGATTTTACAATAATCCATTTAATGTCATTGACTTTTTGAAGTTGTGTTTATTTGCACATTTTTGTGCAAATCTGTTATGTTACAGACCCCGATATTTTCTTATTCTTCTTACAGTGTTTTTGAAACATCTATCATAATCTTTAGCTGTTTAGACAGATGTGGTGCAAGGATTTCAGACCAGAAATGTGTCAGCTATTTCCGCGCCCTAACTAAAATTCTAGGAATAGACTTTTCCATCATTGTTAGTGACTTAAGATTGAGAAAAGAAATAAAAAAATTCACACCCTGTCCAGTAAATTCAAAAGTGATTCCCCGAGAAGTGTAATAATTCAGAGGAAATTCGAAAAATTAGACAATAAGTATCAAACACAATTGTGGCTGTCGATCAAACGATTAGCGCGAGACATGCGATGCTCGCTTTGTAGACGGAACATGTGATTCGATTCCCTATGGGGTTTTGTCTCGTAGAAACTTCGGCAGTGCAAACAAATCTTTATTTCATAAATTACAAAAATTATGTTTGCTAATTGTGCCGTTATTTGTAGCATATATCATATTGATACTTCGTGGATGAAATAAAAAGCTTACTCCAGGTCCTGTAGCTGATTTCTCTCAAACGTTTCCTTTGTGCTTTCACCGTTAACAGGGTTTAAGACTCGAGACGATAATTCAGCATGTTATGACAACCTACGATTTGAGCTTTTTTCAACCGTTGCATGGAATAAATTCGAAACCTTACTAATATTATATCCACTAAACAGGGCACACAAATAAATTTAAAAAAGAAATAAAAACTTATAAAAACACCGAAAATTTAGCAAATTCTACTTGTTTTAGGAGTGACGCAGTTTGAACCTTTTGTTCATGTTGTAAAAACGGCTGATTTCTCCCCGTCTGTCAGTCTTTCAATTTAGCCAAAGAAGGAACAATGGACATAACTCCATTACAAAGAATTATTTTCAAAAGTCTTGTAAATTGTCACTGCTTTACAAGTTATCATTGTATAAGTATGTTTTCGCATGGTTGCCTGCATGCATGCTTGAAAAATCAGGCCAAAAAAAATCTACCAATATATTCACTGAAAGTCATCAGATTGATTTATCATCCTGAATTTTGAATGAAGGTATATCTATAATTGGAGATTCAACTCCCCCCCCCCCCCCATCTCCCCATCCTCCACCTTTACCTTCGTCATACTCAAGTGTTACCATGAAGGTATATCTATATATTGAGATTCAACTCCCACCCCCTCACCCCCATTCTTTCCCCATCCTCCACCTTTACCTTCGTCATACTCAAGTGTTACCATGCATTTAACTGTTCAATGGGCGTTGGCTGCTATTGTAAAAAGTAACATGTATTTTCTCTTTCTGACGTCCCAAGTTTACATAAAACTTTGTTCAGTTGTTTTGAATACAACTGTACAAAAAAGTCTTATAATTAAAACTGTATCAGAAGTGTAAAATGGTAATATTTTGACAGTTAATGAACAGATGAAACATTTTGCCAGTGTGAGGCCATAAATAATGGCAGACTACACCAGATCAATTACCGTAACGCTTTACCTGTTTACCGGGAAATGATGGGAATTCTACTCTCAGTGAAATGTCAGTGATGACAATGATTTTAAATCGTTATGTCGGGAATGCAGGATCGAAGCTGCTTTCCTTTAAGTGTTTAAATAACATGCATGGGCCGCAGAGATAGAAGATTACAAATGGTTTGTAGACGAAAAATGAGAGAAGAGAGGGGAGAAATATAACAGCATATAATTTTGATCTAAACCAATCATAAAGTCCATAATTCAAGATTATGATCAATAAGACACAAAGCGATCAACGGCGCCGCCAGGAGTTTGATATTGGGGGCACAAATCTTTTCGGCATGGGGTCAAGGGGCCCACCTTAGGGCTCCCTATGAGATCCAGGGTCCGGTGGGGGTCATGGGTGCAAAGGCCTGGGAAACCACGCATTTTCCAAGCTCTAGATACCCCTAAAAGACTGAATATGTGCAATGCACAGCTATCTTAATTAAATTAGGATGATTTCGAACGATCTAGTATAGCAGCATATAACTTTGCAATGATACAGACTAACCCCCCTCCCTCCCCCACACTAAAAAAGGTCACAAGTATCCATTTTGGACAATAATTTTTGACATTTCGGACATGGGGGCACCCTGTGACGGCGCCACTGAAAGCGACTACCGCATATATCAAACTTAAATGAGGATGTTATAAGCATATTCCTAACATGCACAGATATATAATAGGGGGCTTACATGAAACAGGAGCGCTCTTCCTGTAAATGCAGGTTATTAAAGGATTAGTTCAGGGGTCAAGCAAGTTTATCTCATATGAAAGAAGACTTTAAACGAAACAAAATGGTGAAGAAACCGTTCGAAAATCTTATTCCGTTAACAGGTTAAGAAGATATTCAAGTTTAAAGCTTTGTATTGTCTTTGTAGAAATGACTGGTATAGTAAATCTACTATGGAAGGTTGGCATTCTTATCCTCACATCCTTAACAATTGTTAATGTATTTTGAATAAAGTTTATTACATTTTTTCACTATTTTTTTTTTTTTTTTTTTTTAACTTTCTTCAGGTGGTATATTATAAATACCCTTCCTAGATTCAGTTTTACTACTTTTGACATATCTCATGGTTTATAAGCCACAAAATCGCAGGACAAAATATGATATAATTATCTAATTCAAAATATATTTTTATTATTGTTATTATTAATATTAATATCATTATCATTATTATTATTATTAATATTATTATTGTTATTATTATTATTATTATTATTATTATTATTCTTATTATATTATTATTATTATTATTATTATTATTATTATTATTATTATTATTATTATTATTATTATCATTATCATTATCATTATCATTATTATCATTATCTTTTATTATCTTTTATCATCTTTTATTTTTTTTTATATTTTTTTACATATTTTTAAAATTATCATTATTATTATTATTTTCATCATTATCATCATCATCATCATCATCATTTCTATCATCATTTACCATCATCATTTACCATCATCATTTACCATCATCATTTACCATCATCATTTACCATCATCAGTTACCATCATCATTTACCATCATTATTTACCGTCATCATTTACCATCATCATTTACTTTTACACCATCATCATATACTTTTATACCATCATCATTTACCATATCCTATGATTTTAAAACCACAAAATCGCAGGATAAAATATGATAGAATACATAAAGTCTTTGGGGAATCTGAGGCTATGACATCACAACTAGTCTGATTTCAGTCATTTCTACACAAATACCAAACTTTAAACATAGATCTCCTTAACTGCTTAACGGAATAAGATTTTTGAATGCTTTCTCCACCATTTTGTTTCTTTTGAAATCCTTTTTCATATAAGATATACATGCTTGACCCTGAAGTAATCCATAAATATTTTGGTAGTTTATGTCATGGTGAAGCCTCACGTCACGACAGGATGACGCAGGAGCAACAGCTTGTCACGTGACTGCTCCTTTCATGTGGATGGTGTACTATTACTGACACACTTGAAATGTCTTCCCCCTGTAATAATGGACAGCTGTTAATACAACTACTGTTGAGAGAAGTTTGTATTCAAAGCATAGAATGAAACAGTACTCTTCTCTATGAAAATGTACATATTTGTTCTGATTTTGAAATCCTTTTGTCTGGAATACATAAATGCACTGCTACATTCCAATCGCTGGAACGGCACGATCGTCTATTATCCATGCATATTTGTCTTATTTACAAGTGGGGTTATTTCTCTAAGGTGAACACAAGCTCACGTTTCTAATAAAAAGCTCATCAACTTGTTATTTTGCACAAAATATGCAAAATCTCAAAAAGTTTCGCTGTAGAGGGCTCTCTCTAATGATGAAATTGACACACAAGTAGCGGCAGTGCTCCGGGGTTCAAACACTCAACGCTCTCGCCCGGATCTCAACAAGTTCCAACGCTTCACGAAAAGACCAATGAAGTAAGAATGTAAAAAGATATGTATTGAAGTTTACGGGCATTGAGGAGAATTATTAGAAGGCTTGTTGAAGGAATTGATGCACTCTTATTTTCCTCAAAAAGAAACGAGTAAGATTGTTCTTTTGTATTCAAGACGGTTTCCTAGGACGAAGACAAGTATCGTCAAAGTAAGAGCCCCCTGGTAGAAAATAGAAACCCACAAGTATTGTCAAAGTAACAACTCCCTGGTACAATATAGAAACCGACAAGTATCGTCAAAGTAACAGCTCCCTGGTCTGCTGGTAGAATATATAAACCTACAAGTATCGTCGAAGTAACAACTCCCTGGTACAATATAGAAACCGACAAGTATCGTCAAAGTAACAGCTCCCTGGTAGAATATAGAAACCTACAAGTATCGTCGAAGTAACAACTTCCTGGTACAATATAGAAACCGACAAGTATCGTCAAAGTAACAGCTCCCTGGTCATGCTGGTAGAATATAGAAACCTGACTGGCAGACTGGACGAGTTGAATGTAACTTGCTTTGTTTTCTTCAATAGATGTTTTTAATGATCCGGGGGCACCTTTGGTCCATGTGGTGTATTGATTGATGGTCAAATTCCTTGTAAATTTTTCATCGAAGTAAAGTTTGTACTTTTCCTTCACATGTGTTATTGTTTTTCGTATTTCTTGGCGATGGGTTCAAATGAGAAGTTATTATGATAAAATGGAAGATATTATGACTTATTTCTCAATACCACTTTTTGGGAGGGGATGCAATGGGGGCTTTGAGGGATGCAGTGGAGGCTTTGAGGGATGCAGTGGAGGCTTTGAGGGATGCAATGGGGGCTGTGAGGGATGCAATTGGGGCTTTGAGGGGTGCAAGTGAGGCTGTGAGGGGTGTTAGAAGGAAAGTTGCACCGGATCCCTCCTGCCATGGAATCCCCAAAGCGTGAAAGCAACGAATACCGGTAAAGAATGGTCAGCAGTATGATTTGCCAAATTCCCCAAAATAAAGGAATTTTACGAAAATTGAAGAAATCATCTCGAAATTGAAGAAATTTTACCAAAAATTACGGAAATTTCCTGAAAATTGAAGGAGATTTCCCCAAAATTGAAGAAGTTTTCCCCAAAATTGATGATTTCTGTAAAAAAATGAAAGAAGATGCCATGGAATCATGACTTTAAAATCGATTCATTAGACCTTCATTATTAGTCCAGCGGATTTGGTGGAAAATCGTTCACTTTTTGATAAAAGCGTGAAATTTGGCACAGTTGTTAGTCATGCATGCCCTAAGACAGTAAGAACGAATTTTAGATGTGGAGCATCCATTCATCATTTTTGTCAATTTTCTCATACAACTAGTGGCGGATCCACGATTGTTCACGGGGGAGACAGAATTTGACCTCTTACACTCAGCTGCGGGGCGTGGTGCATATGGTGGGGAGGGAAGGGGGTGGAGGGGGCAACCGCATTCAGCTTTGTTGGAACTAGAGGGGGATACATGTACAAAAAATCCATCAGGCGGCAGGAAGTTTTGACCAAAAAAAACCTTATTTAGCTAATTTCCAACCTTTTTCATTTTAAAGTTGTTACTGTATTAGGCCAGGAGAAACTTGAATTTGATGAATTCATATGCATTCTTGGACTCTAGACGAAAGAATTGAAGAATTTATGCTACTTTTGGCTTTAATCTTACTTCGCTATGCTAATTTAAACTCTGCATCTAACAGAATAAGATCCATTTTATATCCAGTAATTAAATGATTGATTTGATCAAAGGATTGATTTGTTAAAAGGTCAAAGTGGGACAGTCGTGACAAAAATGAGTATTTACTTTACTGCTCAATGAATCCAACCGTTTAATCGCTATTTTATCGAAATTTAAAACTTTGCTTCATCTATTATAGTAGATTTGCTTTGCATCATGTCAAAACATATTCAGCTTATTATTTTGTATTTACATGGGTAATGTTGCATTATGGGTAATGTTGCTTTATGGAAGCTTACAATACACTAACATTCCATTTAGATCTAAGTGAATCTTTTATTTCGGGTTACTCCCAGACTAATTTTAAAGCACTTTGGTTGTAAACATTTAAATATGATTGTCAAATAATCTAAAACTAAAAAAACACTAGAAATACAAATAGCAAAGCATATTTTTCAAAATTCAAACGCCGGCATTTCCTTTTTGCAAACGAATCTATGATTTCATTCACGTCCAATTCTTTTCCTCTTTCTATCATGAGCAGCGCCAACCCTGTCAATCTTTGCTGATGCATGGTGCTCCTGCAATGTGATTTCAGCCGTTTCAAGCAGGAACACGACCTCTCGCACGATGCCGAAGAAGTTGGTATAGACCGATAAACTCTTGATAATTCCAAAAGGAAGACAGAACCGCTTTTACAATTGCGCTTTGCAAACTTGAAAGTGCTCCCCAATAAGAGGGGAAGAGGATATCAAGTATTCATTATTTTGGATCCGTTTCGAAATGGCTGCCTTAAACCAATCGCCATGTCGGTGCACAAAAGTCTTGTACACATCACTCTCAAGTTCTGTCTTGTCGATTTGGTAAATCTGCGCTATTTCGTTCAAGTCATTTTGCGTAACTTCTCGACCCATTAATCAGTCAATAGGGCTTCTGTTTTCCTTAGAATGGTAAGATCATTCTCATTAAATCTAGATTCAATTTCTCCAACCACAAGGTCTGGCTGGTGTCCTGTAAAATATTTCTTTTCTATAAAATGCCATTTCCTCAACATACGTTGGCTTTCGGTCCCCTCCTCCTTGTCTTGCCGGTACCTTGCGCTTTCTTGACACTCTTGGGCCAATCAAGTTATTCTTCACCGCTTTACCTCAGTCAAAAATAACAACCCCCATGAGAAAGGGTTAATAAAGAGGAAAACATCCTCAGGTTATCTTTTATTAGTTCGGTGCTACCTATCAGAAGACGGAAGTATCAGTGTTCACGTGACCAAAAAAAAAGCACATTTTCTCTTATGGACACCTAACGTTAATACTCCTATGAGCTCAATTGTGAATTTGTGGTAATCTCTATAATTATTGATCTATCTTGCATATGGACTTCAAATGTTTCCATTTCAAACATTACTGTATCAAATTTTATCTTAAAATCAACATATCTGTTGAAGAAATTATAAGTAGCATACTTACCCTTTCTCAGTAGAGACTTTCTTGGTAAAGAAATCATGCATGAGCTTTTGTTTCTTTGTGATGATCGCTCGGGCAGACGACAAAACTTTTCTGACTGAGGGAGCACTGTTTTATTTACGTAACTTATAGAGACGCATTGAAGAAATGAAGTGTGATATATTGATGTATAAATGTAATAATAATTACCCCAAATTATGGTAGCACATACTGTAACCGGCTATGCAGATATCATGGATAGCTGAGTGGCCGAAATACTCATAAGAGCATATCAATGAATAAATATTGTACGATTTTAAACATTATGGCGGTGGATAGTTACTTAGCTCAAAATAATAACGATCGAGACATGCGCAGTGACCAGAATCTAAATTGTTGCTAATAAGTTCAGTCGTTAATTTATTTTTACTTGTCAAATTCTGTAATTCTAAAGTTGTATACTTTGGAAATTGTACTGAAATTAATATTTCTGAATAATTTGAGCTTCTGCTGGTGATTAAAATGTTAAAATCTGCTCTTCAAAAAATATTGAAATAATTTTTAAAGATTTAAAAAAATTATGTTAAAATTCCCTGTCAAATTTGTCAACCAAAGTCAAATTTGCGCTGGTGAAAATGGGAGAAAATAATTTCATCGTTCTGTTACACCAATAAAATTTGAATATTTCGCATGCATTTTTCTTACCTTTGACTTAAACCTCTTTTACCGTATGTAATTATTTACAGAGGTTTGAATTTGGAAAGATGCATTGTGGGTTATAATGGCAAGAAATCTCCCAATTGGGAGATCTTCTGATCGGGAGCGTGAAGTGGACTTATCAAGGTCACACCAGGAGGCATGATAAAGTTGTAAAAACACTTCTTAGTAGTGAAGGGTAAATTTTTGTTGAAGTATTCAACTATGTTGTGTATTAGAGAAAAAGGTGAGATGATCAACATGTGTATTTTTTGGGCTGACGGTGTTGATGGCGATGTTGGTTGACAATTGTGGTGGTACATCGGTGAGGTGAGCTGGCGGGCTCGGTGTTGACTGAAATATTAGTTGATGGTTTGATGGATTCAGTGGGTTTGTTGCTTTGGCGACTTAACAAGGTTGTGTTTCCTGTTTTTGGCTGGCTGGGTTGGCATGGTTGTGGGTGCGAAGTTGACAATGCTTGCGTATATTTGAGGTTTTTACTTTTTACTCTTGCAATCCATAACAGTGGTAATATGTCGACGAAAAGGCCGAGATGATACTAGGTTGTGTCGCTGATCTTTGATTTAGGCTTTTTGGTGGTTGGTGATATGAATCTATTGATAGCCATCACTTGCATTAGTTTACTGGAACTAGGTTGATAAAGCCTCCAAATCCACTTCTTGGTATACCTTCTTATTTGTTGCTGACCAACAATTGTGCCAAATTCACGCTTTTATTAAAAAGTGAACAGTTATGGACCAAATCTGCTGGGTCATATTCAGATATTGGGGTGAGGAGGGGGAAATTGTGCTTGGTCCCCTCAATTAAATTGGCCCCATTCCGCCCTCCCCTGGTTCCTACGCAACTGAAGTAGATTTCAGTTTTACAAGGCTTATATATTACAATTGCTCAAAGGATTCGGAACCGACAAACCTTTGGATTCGGAACCGACAAACCTTTGATTTCGGAACCGACAACTTTTGGATTCGGAACCGACAAACGTTTGAATCCGGAACGACAAACGTTTCGATTCGGAACCGACAAACGTTTCGATTCGGAACCGAATGACTGCCTACCATGATAATGATTACATGGATTATTGCCTTCCCAACGTAGTCAACCATGGCGATATGTTGTTTGTAGTCGTGTTTACATAGTATGTTTCCCTCGTTTACCACACGGGATATGAAGATACTGTACAATAAATTTGATTTTACGTATTTGAAAGCAAATAGAAAATACCGAAATAAAAAAAAACGTTTTGCCCATATGTTATTTCAAATCATTGATGGCAAACAACAATGGTTTATTTGAAGAAAATACAAAAAATATGGAAGAAGAAAGAAAAATAGAGCAACTGCAGTCACACCTGGGTAAGGAAATATCGCTTTGCAATGTTTGCAGCTTACATCGATAGTGTTTGGAGGAAAACAAACTAAAAACAATAAAATAATATTCTTGTCGTAAATACTGTTTGATGCACAGGTGGCGAGGATGCGTTTATTAACATCGATTTCGCATATAAAGTTTCATTTGAAAAGTACTTTGCCAGAAAGATTGAACTAATTCATTGATTCGTACATTGGTCCAGGCTCATGTGTTCAGTGAAAAAGCAGGCCGAGTCTATGTACCAAAAATAAGGATGTATGAAATTTTACATAAATACATATATTGCTAAATTATTAAGTGACAGGATATTGGCATCAAATCTGGAGTCTGAAAAAAGTCATCCTTGTCAGCTTATTGAGATTCCCAATATAACTTTGTGAATTCGAAGGAAAACTTCGTGAATTCGAAGGAAGAATCGTCCCATGTTGTTATGAAGCCTTATTCTTTAATTACAGCAGCGGCGTGGTGGGTGGGCATGGGACATTTCGGACATGAGGGCACGTGCCTTGCCGGCGTCACTGCCCCATAGTCCACATACTACTTCTTGGATGAGAATTACGGGCCGAGGGATGACGGGAAAGGTCATCAGCACTAATCACTTAAAGGAGACAAAGTCTGGTACAATTCTTATTTCATATGCATGAGGGATGATTAAAATCTAAACCATACCAAGGGACCAAAAACAGCAAGTCGTGTTCCTATCTCAAGTTATGCCTGTTTGAAGTCGACACATGGATGTTGCCATGTGTGTAATTTTGTGTTGAAATCATGCCAATGATGACATAATTTGCCCTATGTGCTAACACACATAATGAATGTATTTCTTCAGAATTATCTTCAACATTTTCTTTCCAAATGCTTTGACGTGAAGTTCTAAGGGTTTGGATCCTTAATATCATATACAAATAGAAATTAATAGATCCAGTGCAAATGATCAATTATTTCTTAGAAGTTAGAAAATTTGAAATAGATGTATATTCTAATTTGTATCAGGTGTATGACATCATTTTTTTGAGGGCGTATGAACAAAGTGATCCATTCCATGTAAGTTTATGTGGACAGAATGATTGTTTGAATAAATAATAGAATATATGCTAAATTGTTTTGTACGATGTGAAATTTCTTCAGACAACTTAGAATTATTACTTTTATTATGATAGAAATAATACATAAAGAAAAAGCCAGACTTGGTCTACTTTAAATACCTTGCAGTCTTGCATGAACGTGGTCATATTATGTATAAAAGGTTTTTGTTTTTGATTTAAACTTTTCCAAAGCTTATACATATTTTCCTTTCTCTCACGCAGAGTTGGAAAAACCAGGGACAACAACAGACGAACCAAAGCGGCAAGATAGCGACCGGGAATCACCGACGACAAGCGTTCCAGAACCACCGAAACAAGACAGCGATGGAAAAGTCAAAGACACTAAAAGAATTAGCAGCCACGACGAAGCAAAAGCAATACCCAAAGAAAAGACAAATAATAGTTCAGCTTTAGATACATTCAACGGCTTTGCGGCTAATTTAGTTTCACCTTTTAGACCCGGAAGATTATCACCTATTGAGATTCTGGCCAGACTGTTCCCCAATCAGAGAAGATCGGTGTTAGAGCTCGTTCTTCAGGGTTGCAGCGGTGACCTTGTCAGATCAATAGAACATTTCTTATCAGCAACTGATGCTCCGCAATTGACACAACACACCTCTACTCCACCTTCATCCCATCGTGACAAGACAAGCTACTGCCACACCAATACCAAAGCAATCACATTGTCATCCCCAGCATACCGGCCATCACTAAATGATAAACACTGTGGTTTGAAATCTGCGTTTACACCCTTACCACCGTCTAGCTTACCACCTAACTCCTCATTGCCTTTCTTCTTTACTCAACGACCTCCGCATCCCTTTTCTGCGGACACATTGCTCGGTCGTGGTCCGGTATTCGGTCCATCACCACTCTCAGATATTTCAGGTCATGTAGGGGCGTCACCGGCAGCAAGATTTCTTTTTCCAACCTTACATCCTTTTGGACTTTCAGGAAAATTCCCAGCCACTCCTGAAGGTTTCCCGCGCTTCTTGTTAGCCCCATATGCGTCATGTCCTCCGGAATGTGTTCAGTGTCCACGACCTTTGAGACATCAGGCTGATTCCGTCCGATCGCCGCAGGAATCAAGTGAAGTTGCTGTTACGAGCAATACCAACACAGACTCTGACTGAAGGATGTTCGTATGGCGCGCTGTTTTAACATTTAATACAAATTTCTGATATCAAGATTTGAATTCTTGATATCGGAATTTAAATTTTGGATATCAATAATTTAACTCTTGATATCAAAAAGTCGTTTCTTGATATCAGAAAATGAATTTCTGATATCAGAAATTAAATTTTGATATCAGAAATTGATTTTCGGATATTAAAAATTAAAATTTTGATATCAAGAATGCAATTTTGATATCACAAAATGAATTTTTAATACGGAAGTTTAATTCTGGATATCAAAAATCATATTCTTGATAATTGAAATAAGAAAGTACTTTAAGATATCAGCAAAAAGATTTTTGATATCAAAATTACTTATTCTGATATCACAAAATACATTTTTGGTATCAGTAATTTAATTATGGATATCAAAAATCCAATTTTTGATATCATAGTTTTTTTCTGATATCAGAAATAGATTTTCTGATATCAATTTTTTCTTGATATCAGAAATTGTTTTTGATATCAGAAACTTTTTCTTGATATCAGAAATTAATTTTCTGATATCAGAAATTTTGTATTAAATGTTAAAATGACGCGCCATATCACGGAAACGTTATGATACATATATGAAATTGAAGGTCTGAAATACATTAGTTTTATCTGTCAAAGCTGCGTGATTTACAACGTCTGTGGATTGCAAACATCATATGGAATATCACGCAATAAAGAGCGACAACGAATCATTCAAATTATTGAAATAAAAAGGATTCGAAAAGAGGCTTTATTTAATAAACTTAAGCACAATATGTATATTTCAAGCCTGTAGTTTAAATAGATACTCTTACATTTACTGAGAGAAAAAAGGATATTCGATGGAAACTTTTTCTTGCTTGGTCCACATTGTGGGTATGACCGATCTCGTCAGAATTGGGACGATTGGTCTTTAAACTGTCGTGGAATATGATTAGAAAATGGAAAGCTGTCCTATGATGACATCACAACTTTACTGCGTATATTATTTAATAGTTAGGGATGGAAATTTAAAATGCAACGACACCTACTGGCAGATTCATCTTATTGTGATGGATTTCTGTTATTTGACGTGTTATATTAAATGACAATCTAATCATCTAAGTGTTATATTGGCTATATACAACGAATGATAAGCTATTTATGAAAAACTATTGGGCCACAGCTTAATGGTGGTGCAACACGTCACGAAGTTCAAAAACCGAAACATATAATTAAAAATCAAACATCACTGCCACCTGTTCTCACAAAAAATATTTCTGCAAAAGCATACCAAAATGCCGCAATTCATTTAAGTACCTGATCAGCTGATTATAGAAAATGCATCTCGCAAAAGAAGCGGATGGATATCGAAGAATGTAGTAGTTACTGCGATGTACTAAAACGATTGGTATTTTCGACAACACCTAGCCAAAATTCGGCAACGTGTTGAGCCAATAAGTCATGCCACTGCTGTATAGTTTCTGATAGATTGAGCCACTTTATTAACTGATTAGGAATATCACCGTGAATTTTTATTTTCAAATATATTATAGGACTATCAAACAAACGAATTGGTGTAAAAATCATGTTAATATCTTATTCCGTTTTGGAGTAAATGCATTTCAAAGATTTGATCAGTGCGACCTCGCAATGTACAGTGTGATGTCATAGAGGCAGATTCAAGACAAGGTCTGAATATGTATGTATTTCTTTGAATAATTAATTGCCTGTTTCTAAATTATTGGAAGCAATTTTTGTTCAATTATTGAGATGGCGTATAAGCAGATAATATTCACTTTACAAAAACATCATCTGCCAGTCTGCTCATTAAGTAAAAGAAAAACATTTTTTTATACAAATACCATTAAAATTGTTTTGGATCTGCCTTTTTGTCAAAACGATACTTCCTTTGAAGGAAATCAATTGCAATAAACGACTGGCCAATGTAGACATTTCTTTTGCAATATCAATCCACTAGTTGCCTCAATTACCATATCAGAAAAGTACAAAATTCTTGAAAACATTTAAAAAAGATAAAAGCATCCAACAAAAATTGTAAGTTTTGTATTCAAGTTATTCGACTTATTGTTGCACAAGGTAAACGATTGACAGTCCGGTACACGCTCCCGATCGGGAGATCTCCAAATCGGGAGATTGTTCGTCATTATAACCCACAATGCATCATTCCAAATTCAAATCTCTCTAAAGAAATACATAACGATACAATAGGTTTAAGTTAACGGTAAGAAATATGCATGCGAAATATTCTAATTTTATTGGTGCAATAAGGATAAAATTATTTTTATTCCATTTTCACGCGATTTTTGTCAGGGAATTTTAAAGTTATATTAAAAATTCATTTCAATAGTTTCTAAAGAGCAAATTTGAAAATTTTAGTCACCAACTAAAGCTCAAATTGTACCAAAACGTTCCAGAAATATCAATTTCAATGTCATTTTCAAAAATTAAAACAACAGAACTTTTAAAATAACAGAATTTAAAAATAAAAATAAATGTTAACGGCTGAAATTTTGAAGTTTAAATTATAGTCACTGCGCATGTCTCGATCACCCAATCGGGAGATCTCCCGATCAGGAGCGTGAACTGGACTGATTAAAGACGCTGCTTTTTCCTTTATCTATTTGATCTTGTCCCTCGCTGTCGAGAGAGCTTACTATTCTGTTTCAACAGTCTGAGATTTTGATAATACAAACTTGGCTTGAAAGGCCCAAAATTAGGCTCGGAATGTTTCGTGTTTTGTCGTGGTCCCGACAGGTTTACGATAAATGTATTGAGGCATCAGTGGATCAATGGGTGCTGACGCGCAGTTGTATGTGGCATATCTCAGTAAGAACTTTTTTCTAAGAAATACAAAGCGGCCGCCGAGAGAGGGGGTTATATGGGGGTGAGGTGGGGGATTACCCACAAATGGGGACTACCCAAGGGTTCTAGGGGCCTGGGTCATAAAGGCTCGTAAAAATTAGTAAAAGAAATGTGCATCCAAATAGTTTTCCCAAAAATTGGCGAAAACCCATGCTTGACGATGGCGAAAACGGTGCAAGATTGAAACACAAATAATGACTTTATTTTTTGCTCTTCAAAATTTTCCGATATTTGGACCCGGATTTTCAGTTTGCCCCCATGCCCTGCGATCCTCTCCCTCGGTAGCGCTGGCCATATGGTCCTGTCTGGCATTACGATGTATTCCTATATCATGTCTTTGTGTTTGTGCTTGTAGTTTGAATCTTTGAGAATAGAATCAGAATTTTAAAATAAACCGCATGTAAGATATTTTCATTCAATTCTCTGTCCAATTAGTTTTCTTCCATACCAGCGAGCTACAACAAGCTACAATCTGACAATAGATATAAGATTGAAGTATTCTTTATTATTTTGCGTTAGTGTTTGTGAGTGCAGGCAGTGACGTAACTAAATAGAGTTTACCAAACCTCCAAAAGAAATTTGTCGGAAAATTTCATCTTTCTTATCCTCAATTTTTTGGAATCGTGATTCCCAAGTTTGCTAACGCATGATTCAAAATTGTTGTGGCTTCATATTATGAGTATAAAATGTCGTCATAGCTTATCTGCTACGGCTTAATCCCAAGAGAGCGTCAAAGCCCAATTAATGATGTCAACGATTTGGGCATGGAGTTCTAGCTTCTGCCCGCCCCTCGATGATGAGATATAGAACGGAGCACATGTTTACTTTCTTCGTAGCTTAAGGGGCGTCCCTCACACCCGCATGGCCATCAGATCGGCACGTAAGGGTCATGCGGATTAATAGTGTCAAAGTTATTTTATAGAAGGGTAGATTGAGAGTATCTCAGAGAGATTGAGATATCTTATACATCAAGAGTTGGGGCATAACCCCCCCCCCCCTCCCGCCCCTTTCTTCCCCGTCTAAAGTGGCTCTCTCACGACCACGACTTATGTTATACGCCCGACCTTTGTGGGGGATATCCCTAATTGTACGCCGATTTAAAGTGGGGGATACCCTTAATTGAACGTTGATTTGAAGATGCTAATATTTCAGTCAAATATTCTTAAATATATATGCATGTGTGTGCAAGGGGATGAAAGATTGGGTTAGATACCAGTCTGACATAATAGTTTTGGGGCACATCACCCGAATTCCTCACATTTTTTCGAGTGACACCAGGACGTAGGAGAAACGAGGGCATTTAACTTGTTAAACTTATATGAAAGAAGAAACAAAAATACTCAGAGGTGTACAAAGTTTTTAAAAGTGGAGAGGGGGAGGGTGGGGGTATGACCTCTTAGGGGGTACCTTCAAAGCCATATGTCTCCCATCCAACAGTCCCAATCTGTAGAGAGAGTAAGTGAGCCCAAAACAACAAAATAAAGTAAAAGTTAGCGGGGGTAGTTTCCCCCAGAATGTTAAGGATAAATTTTGTTTTATTCTATATCAAAAGCTAGTAAAATGAAGAAGGAAAAACAACGGTTCTATGCATCTACATTAACATTTCTCACACCTCGCCTAGCTATGGCCCTGGTCAGCTGGTTGACAACATCACTCATCCGTTTTTGAGTGCATTTTTAAACCTTTTGCTATTTGTTACTCTTTAAACTCAGGTGACCTTTGATATTTTCCTAAAAATTTCAATATACACTTGACAATCCTAACCCCCAAAAACGCTTCCCGGATGCATCGCTGTCCTGGTTTTGGTAATAGCAGGCAACAGTGATATGAATGAGTTAACATAGGTGTGGTCAGGGGGTCAAGCGGGTTGTTCGACTTCCCTGTTCGAACCCCCGCCCCATTGTGAAGCTGATTAGAAGTGCCGGGATGATTAGAGGTGCCGGGATGGTTAGAGACCACGGGCTGATTATAGGTGCCGGGGGATGATTAGAGGTGCCGGGATGATTAGAGGTACCTGGATGATTAGAGGTGCCGGGATGATTAGAGGTGTCGGGTTGATTAGAGGTGTCGGGTTGATTAAAGGTACCGGGATGATTAGAGGGGCCGCGATAATTAGATGTGCCAGGATGATTAAAGGTGCCGGGTTGATTAGAGGTGCCGGGGATGATTAGAGGTGCCGGACTGATTAGAGGTGCGGGGTTGATTAGAGGTGCAGGGATTATTAGAGGTGCCGGGATGATCGGAGGGGCCGCGATGATTAGAGGCGCCGGGATGATTAGAGGCGCCGGGATGATTAGAGGCGCCGGGATGATTAGAGGTGCTGGGGGATGGTTAGGGGCGCCGGGATGATTAAAGGTGACGTGTTGATTAGATGTGCCGTGATGATTAGAGGTGCCGGGGGATGATTAGAGGTGCCGGACTGATTAGAGGTGCGGGGTTGATTAGAGGTGCAGGGATTATTAGAGGTGCCGGGATGATCGGAGGTGCCGGGATGATTAGAGGCGCCGGGATGATTAGAGGGGCCGGGATGATTAGAGGTGCCGGGATGATTAGAGGTGCTGCGGGATGGTTAGGGGCGCCGGGATGATTAAAGGTGACGGGTTGATTAGAGGTGCCGTGATAATTAGAGGTGCCGGGGGATGATTAAAGGTGCCGGGCTGATTAGAGGTGCCGGGTTGATTAGAGGTGCAGGGATTATTAGAGGTGGCGGGATGATTAGAGGTGCCGGGATGATTAGAGGTGCCGGGATGATTAGACGTGCCGGGATGATCAGGAAGGGGGCAATGATTAGAGGTGCCGGGATGATTAGAGGTGCCGGGATGATCGGAGGGGCCGCGATGATTAGAGGTGCAGGGATGATTAGACGTGCCGGGATGATTAGAGGTGCCGGGGGTGATAAGAGGCACCGGTATGATTGGAGGTGCCGGGTTGATTAGAGGCGCTGGGATGATCAGGAAGGGGGCGATGATCAGAGGCGCCGGGATGATTAGAGGTGCCGGGATGATCGGAGGGGCAGCGATGATTAGAGGTGCAGGGATGATTAGACGTGCCGGAATGATTAGAGGTGCCAGGGGGGATTAGAGGCTCCGGTATGATTAGAGGTGCCGGGGGTGATTAGAGGCGCTGGGATGATTAGAGGTGCCGGGGGTGATTAGAGGCGCTGGGATAATTGTGCCGGGATGATTAAAGGTACCGGGATGCTCCAAATGCTTTGCGGTAAGAAAATAGACTTTCAAAATTAATTTTAGATTAAAGCCACATGAATTCATGATACAAGCTTGTAGCATATTCATGTGTTTTGTTATTCTTTTTATTAAGTCATAAACGGAGAATGGTAGGCCTACAATTTGATAGAATTTGAACATTGAGGTGGCTATGATGTGACGTGGAACTGGTTGATTATGAAATGGATGGGGAATCTTTTGGTGAAGAGTGCACATCTCTTTCACAACTTTAATTTATCAGTCTGTTATCTGGTTATAGATGTATAATTGTATACCCTTGGAAACTGCAGCCTTTTACAAACGTCAATGACGTTTAGTATATTCTGATATTAGGAAAAGGTGCATTTATATGAAAATTAATTTTAGATGACGATTAGTTCCTAAATTTCCTTATATACAAAAAGTAGCATGTTCAGGCCGAGGCAGCATAGGTAAGGCCAAATTGATCACGAAAGTCTTTATTAAAAGATAGCAAAAACTCGACCCCAAAATTACATGCATGTTGCAATTGATATGCTGAGACAATTTTTAGTTTAAGTATTATAACTTTTCTTAATTAGTTAATACTACAATGCAAAGTGAAATTGAAGGAGGTATACAGGTATATATATATACTGATATAGCAGATAGTGGACCGGTATCGAATCAGAGAATTTGATCTTATTAATGATTTATAATATCGGCTTTAAAAGAAATACCAAATGTGTTCCATACCGAGTCGGAAAACGGTCGTTTCGTTTCGTTTCGAATCTCAAAAATAAAATCTCCCAAATACCATCCTTGTCAAAAAATGATGCAAAATTCGAAGAATTATAAAAACAAACCTTAAATTTAAATCTCCTATTTTACGATACACCCATTGTTGTTTTGAATCCTGTGTCCCTAATTATTTGGAGCTTAGTCGCTAATTCTGACAAAAAGTTTGTGGATGCTTATCCCAGATAACCATCTAAATATTAAAAATTCTTATAACATTTTATGAAAAAATGTTACGTTTACAAAACATGCAGCATAAATAGTATTGAGCCGTCATAACTCGAATCTTACTAGGTATGTTGCTTCAAAAATCCAAAGACTGCACAGCTCAGTATACTTCAAGTTATTCCATTTTAATACTATAGTTATGATGCTGCCAATAGACCAATTTAATAGTATAGCAGACACATTATTGGTCTTCCTTTAACAGTTTAATCTAGCATATTAGTTAGTACTGGAATCGCCTGCTCGATTATTTGAACAATCGACACGTTATAAATCAAATGATCAGTAAATTAGCAATACTATTTGTTGGTATGGTCATGTAGAATGAGCCAATAGATTGATCGATTGATGGACCACTTTGTGAACAGTCACTGAGTCAGATCGATTGGCTTCTTCAAGATCTATGACATGGAATATGTACCAGTTAACTGAGTTACTGTTTCTTTGCATCTTGAGGTGTTAATAGCTCATGTTAATGCAGAACGGTCATACCTCACTATTTCCCATGTTTTGTTGTTCATCCACAATAATTGTTTGAGTGGAGTAGTAAAAATGTTTTTGGATCTTGAGTAGGCCTATACCCTAACTTCTCAATCAATATATAGGTGTAGAAGACATACCCAACATTTTCAAAAATTGAATTCAAGGAACGAAATTTAAAGAATTAATAAGTGTGAGCTATCCTCCTGTTCATACGTCACAACTTTTGCATGTCACAAAATCCCCAAGCTTTCAGCGGTCATCATTCGAAAATAAATATTCTACTTCCAAAATCATTTCAAAAAACTATATTAGAATTGTATACTTCGTTTAAGGCAAGTTAAACAGTTATGTAACTATCCATATACCTTTACTAGAAAATAAAACATTAAGATAATAAGCTCATCAATAGTATCACCAGTATATACTATCAATTTACTTAATCAATTATATTCAATATAATATGTTATCACCCACTGGAACAGGGAATGCCGGTAATCGACAATCTGGTAATGCTTTCCGATACAAGATCATATGGCCGGCTCACATGCTCATGGTTTAATCTTTCTTCTTTGATCATTCTCCAAAAGGATTTTTAAGCATAAAATGATAAAATTCAACACATTCATAAATATGAACAAATTATTCTCTCACCTTTCACCCGAAAAACCGATTTTCCTTCTACATTTTTGCAAATAATGCACAATATCAAGTAATGTGATAAATTGGAAGTAATAGAGCGTGCCGTAATCTGAAAAAAACATGAGTTAAACCGATCGGTCACAATTAACAAAGGGAAGGATTTAATTAAACTTGTCAACTTTGATGCCAAAGGTTTACTAAAGTTCCAAAGTTAAATTGAAGTGTGAATTTGAATTTGATTTCATAATTAAATGTGGAGGCCCACATTTTCCAATAAAATTGTTTTTGTATTTATTGGTGCATGGTTATTGTGAATCTTCGGGTGAAACCTCACAGCCGATTTGATGAGCAACAGGAAATCCCCACAGGCGCGCTCCAGTTTGTTAAATTGTCATGAATTTAGTTAAATCATCCACTCGATAATCTTTATAAATGAGTGAATATTTGGAAGAAAGAGGTTCATTTCGAGTAAGTTTTGCTTAGAGGTGCATCAGAATGAGTTGATAATCGTATTTTGTATGCTCGGTGATCTTCTTATTGACTTGAAGGGTTGCAAGGTGTGATCAGATGTGGGTAAAAGAATATTAATAGAAAGAGGACAACGGAGAAAAACAAATGATTCAATTTAGTTTACGGTTGTGACCCAAAATGGTTGATATTGAGGCAATATCGATCGGATCCATTCTTCTGACTGCCTGGAATAGGGTAAATAAAATAGAACAATGTCAGAATGTCAGAATGTGAAGCAAATGGACATGCTGAAAACACAGAAAGGAACTTTATAGTTAGGATTGAAATCAAGCTCATTCTAAAAATTATGTTTAAATTTGTTTTAAAAGTAGGTGCGAATCAGCTTTGCGATGAGTTTTCTTGCAATCTACGACATTTCAACGGCACATTGAAATGCATGATACGCTGATCCAGAAGTGCATGCCCGGGGGAGAGAGTCGTGGGAAATTGTGTTATCTTAATTTTAGCGCTTTAAAAAGCGAACATTTGAGTTAGACCAAGGAGAAGCTCCTTGGTTAGACCCGCTTTTAAGGTTTGCACCCACCCCGGACCTCTACTATTTTAAATGTCTGGGGTCGTCTGAGTGTAAAGAAATATCAATCTAGAATGGGTTGCTCTGATGGTTTAGTCATCATTTTCAGGAAATCTACCTTATAACATCGCAAAATATTGGCAACTTTTCTCTTACACTTTAAAAAAGGAATAATCAAATTTTGACTACAAGTTGGTCAACTCTGCACCGAACCAACTTTGGTCAAATTAAACAACAAATTTGACCACAATATGGTCAAATTTGTCCATAATTATCATATTATGGTTAATTTTGACCACGTTATGGTCGCTTAATTTTGACCAACATTGGTTTGGTACAAAGTTGACCATGTAATGGTCAAATCTGACCATTCTTTTTTTAGAGAGCACTATAACCAGGCTGCACAAGAAACCTTTTATTTCTTTCCAAACAAGATTATCAATGGCACAAACTTCCTCTTGTCTGATTGGCTGTAATTCTGGACCTTAGTCCGAACCGAAACCTAACCAGCTAACATGGGTAACTACACTGTAAGATGAGTGCAATTGCTATCCTGTTTGGGCAAAAACTGTTGCCTCTACAAATTCATAACCTCTAACATGTCTAAAGGTGCTTTGAAATTCCAATGCTTTTAAAATAAAGAGACAAAATTTGTCTGGGGTTTTGTTACATTACAGCAATGCCAGAATGTGTACATTCGAAACAACCCCTTAATGTCACACAATATGTCATCCACAAAGCTTAATGATCAACTTGTAGCGTAATGTCTTAACGATATCAGAGCGACGAGCCGTATGATTTGGTACCTCAAAATACAAAATCATATAGATTTGTATTTTCTCTCACACACAATACAATGACATAAAGTAAAACAGTTTGAAGCAATACATTTTGAACTGAAGTGACTTTTGCATTCATCTTAATATTTAACGATCAGGCATGTTTATCGAATAAGATAAAGATAAATAAAAGGAGCAAAATGATAAATAAGCCGTTTAAAAATCTTATCCGATCTGTTTGGAGGTATTTCAAAAAGCAGACTGCATGTATAGTAGTGCCATACCTCCTCATATTTTTGCGTTTTATTAGGATGTGTTCTGTATTTTGTTGATTACATCATTGGAGAGAGAGTGTGTGATAAAGTGTTTGACATCAGCCAGGGCCGCCGAGAGGAATCGCGGAGCACGGAGAAAAACTGAAAATCCAGGCCCCATAAATTGTACGGTTCTTATGACCCGGGCCCCTAAGACTCCAGGTCGCGCGGCACTGCCCCTTTCATCCCATGTCGGCGGCAGGCTGATTATATATCTGCTGAATAGAATCAGATCTGTTCATGACTCGGCTCCTGTCCCTTGAGACCTGTTCATGCTGTCATGACTCGGCTCCTGCTCCTTGAGATCTGTTCATGACCTGATGACTCTGGCTCCTGCTTCTTGAGATCTGTTCATGACTCGGCTCCTGCTCCTTGAGTTATCTTAATGACTTGGCTCCTGCTCCTTGAGATGCTGTTTATGACTCGGCTCCTGCTCCTTGAGATCTGTTCATGACTCGGCTCCTGCTCCTTGTGATCTGTTCATGACTCGGCTCCTGCTCCTTGATATCTGTCCATGACTCGGCTCCTGCTCCTTGAGATCTGTTCATGACTCGGCTCTTGCTCCTTGAGATATGTTAATGACTTGGCTCCTGCTCCTTGAGATCTGTTCATGACTCGGCTCCTGCTCCTTGGCCCTTAGACTTTGACTGGAATATGGAAAATTCATGACAGCAGGAGATAGATATGCTTTAAAAAAAAGGCACATAAAGCATACTAAGCCATCACTTCTTACTCTCATCTTCTCATACCACAATTTTTCAATGGAAGCAACTGGTGTGTCAAGACCTGAAAATTCAAATTATTGTGAAATGGTCCTACTCTTAAGCCAATTCTCTTGCTCTTTCTACTTTTGTAACAGATTATAAACTAGAATAGGTGACATATGAAACCTCTGAATCCGCTAACGTAGACTGCTTGTTTGTTTCTTTCTGCCATGGCATGTTAGACTACAATTTCATCAATTCTTGGGGCTTTATAAATAACGCAAAAGTGTCATCTTAAGATATCAAGGAAATTATATATGATTACAACACAGCTACGACGATCTTTTCGCAGGGTGGTCTTATTCACTGCATCCCACCCCATGCCCTCTTCCTTCGTAATTTCCGGTTATATGACTTTCACACCATGGACTGATGGAGGTGTGGAGGAAAGGAAAACACACACACACACACAAAAACCCTTCACAAAAATCTTCCATTCCTCTTAAATTCTTTGTTACCGTTCATTTTGTTTGTAATGGAGATTTTGTTATATGGGGCTTACCCTATAACAATCATTATAAAGAGAGGTTAGTAGTCGGCATGCCCGTATATTATGGTTCTATCACAAGCTATCATACTCTGATTAAAAATCACGAAATACGCGTACGCATCGACCCCCAATGTCGCAGTCAATTAATATCAAACACATTATCTCAAGCAACATTTCCTCACAAGTAATTAATTTTCCACCCCTGTTTTAACAAGATCTTTGGCCCGTGTTTTTATTCGTTATTTTCCTCTTTACTCTATGTTTACTTCGTGTTTTGCTTCTTCTCAATTTTCCTTCTACTCCAAGCTATCAAAACTCGCGATGCCCGAAGTGGAAATCCTTCTCATAAAAATATTTCAAATAATTTTTGTGAAAGAGAAGTAAAATTTACCTATCTCCGAAAACAATAAATTCGGATTCAACAAGTTTTAATTGATTACGATGGGAGGGAGATCTTTCAGTAAACATGTATACGTAATTTGTTATCTTGAGCAAGAATATGGATAAAAAAATCCTCAGCCGGAGGCCAAAAATCTGTTTAATTATCTCCGTGGCTTTTGAAGCGTTTAGTATTACAAGCACTTACAGGCTCTTAGTCTCTCTCTTAGGATTAATATTACTCCTCTTCGTGATCTTCAAGTTGTTTGCCTTCTTTGAAGATTGATTTGAAAAGAAATGAAATTCATATAACACACGTAGATAAAACGATACCAATTGTATTGAACAATGCAGTTGTTGAACTGTAGTTTGGTGATAATTAGTTGTGGAAAGCGATCTGCATCGAGAAATATTAGCAACCTCTTATAGCGGAGAGGATATAAAATAATAGAAACGAAATGATCTGATGATAGAATCTTTGAAGAGAATGCCAGTCATGGTCTTGATGAGTTAATGCAATTTCAATAAATTACTATAAGTTCGCATTTTCATATGACTATGCACAGTCTCAAGAGAAGCGATGACTTAATATTTCTCTTCTATTGTTTAATATTCATAATTTAACTAAGGGGAATAACGAAGGACAAATTCAATACATCTAGCATAGAATAAACAAGAATTTGATATTAAATTTTTGACATTTTTGAATCGATAGTATTTCTTTGAGTGGAAACAATTTTGATTCAGGAAATGAAATCTCTATGGTTTTCTGTAATATTTGATGTGTTCAAAAATTTCACAAATCCGGAAATTAAATGCAAACACTGGTAAGATAATCAATGTTATATACAGAAACTGGTTTCATTCTCCTGCACCCATGTTGTCTTTTATTAGCCATTTTATTCTTTCAAATATATTGATTTACTTTATTTGAATATTTCTTTATTGTTTCATCTACGCAAATAACGAAAAGTGTTATTTTGTCAGTATTTTCATCATTTTTTGGCGAGCGAACATTAGAATATGAGCGGAATGTGTGGAATTGGCAGGAGTGCACGATATGATTGTCAAGTATCGAGCTTTTCAACAATTCAATGGCTCATTAACTGATATCTGTGGCGCGGGTTCAGAATGATTCGATGGCTCATAGCTGTTCAGAATGAACACTGTCAATGGCGTATCCACGTGGCAATGGGAGTCAGGACATTGACATCAAGATCGTAGGAAGCGAAGGCAGGGGAGGGGGGGAGGGGGTGCTTTATCCCCGGTCAACAATGTGAGAGAGTGGAAGTATGCTTCCTCCCCCTCCCCTCCCCCCTCCAAACTCACACACACACTTTTCTGGAAAAAAACCCTTACTGGGTTTATTTGTATCCTCTGTGAAATATATAAACCTTTTCGGCGCTTGTTTTTCTGATTTATTCGATTATAATTGATAATACCTTGGTCCGATCCCGGGTCCAATTTTAGTTTCCCCAATTAAAATTATTTGAATTGACCACATTTAGCCGTAAAATGTAACATTACATCGTATACACCGACGTAGCGCCTGCGTATGTGTAACATACAGCATGCAGTTAGTACGTGCACATGCAGGTGACAGGTCACTGCACTGCGAGTGTGTATGTGCTGCCACGTACCGTCTTATACTAATTTAAAATAAATCGTAAAAATAAATGGGACAAAAATGAGACTTTTGAATGAGGAGGGGGTGGGGGTGAAGTTCGTGGTAAATAAACTCGCATCCCCTCCCCTCCCCTTGTTCCTACGCCGCTGCTTTACATTAAAAGTCACGGTTGGACCTATACGCCACAGACCGCTGAGAGCAGGGAGGTCTAACATCACCAGGGAGGTCTAACATCACCAGGGAGGCCTCACGTTACGAGGGAGGTCTAACATCACCAGAGAGGTCTAACATCACCGGGGAGGTCTAACATCACCAGGGAGGTCTAACATCACCAGGGAGGTCTAACATCACCAGAGAGGTCTAACATCACCAGGGAGGTCTAACATCACCAGGAGGTCTAACATCACCAGGGAGGTCTAACATCACCAGGGAGGTCTAACATCACCAGGAGGTCCTAACATCACCAGGGAGGTCTAACATCACCAGGGAGGTCTAACATCACCAGGGGAGGTCTAACATCACCAGGGAGGTCTAACATCACCAGGAGGTCTAACATCACCAGGGAGGTCTAACATCACCAGGGAGGTCTAACATCACCAGGGAGGTCTAACATCACCAGTGAGGTCTAACATCACCAGGGAGGTCTAACATCACCAGGGAGGTCTAACATCACCAGGGAGGTCTAACATCACCAGGGAGGTCTAACATCACCAGGGAGGTCTAACATCATCACCAGGGAGGTCTAACATCACCAGGAGGTCTAACATCATCACCAGGAGGTCTCTAACATCACCAGGGAGGTCTAACATCACCAGGTCTAACATCACCAGGAGGTCTAACATCACCAGGGAGGTCTAACATCAGGGACCAGGGAGGTCTCACCAGGGAGGTTTAACATCACCAGGAGGTCTAACATCACCAGGAGGTCTCACGTCACCAGGAGGTCTAACATCTAAGGTCTAACATCACCAGGGAGGTAACATCACCAAGGTCTAACATCACCAGGAGGTCTAACATCACCAGGAGGTCTAACATCACCAGGGAGGTCTAACATCACCAGGGAGGTCTAACATAACATCACCAGGAGGTCTAACATCACCAGGGAGGTCTCACGTCACCAGGGAGGTCTAACATCACCAGGGAGGTCTAACATCACCAGGGAGGTCTAACATCACCAGGGAGGTCTAACATCACCAGGGAGGTCTAACATCACCAGGGAGGTCTAACATCACCAGGGAGGTCTAACATCACCAGGGAGGTCTAACATCACCAGGGAGGTCTAACATCACCAGAGAGGTCTAACATCACCAGGAAGGTCTAACATCACCGGGGAGGTCTAACATCACCAAGGAGATTTAACATCACCAGGGAGGTCTAACATCACCAGGGAGGTCTAACATCACCAGGGAGGTCTAACATCACCAGGGTGGTCTAACATTACCAGGGAGGTCTAACGTCACCAGGGAGGTCTCACGTCACCAGGGAGGTCTAACATCACCAGGGAGGTCTAACATCACTAGGGAGATCTCACGTCACCAGGGAGGTCTAACATCTCCAGGGAGGTCTAACATCACCAGAGAGGTCTAACATCACCAGGAGTCTAGGTCTAACATCACCAGGAGGTCTAACATCACCAGGGAGGTCTAACATCACCAGGAGGTCTAACATCACCAGGAGGTCTAACATCACCAGGGAGGTCTAACATCACCAGGGAGGTCTAACATCACCAGGAGGTCTAACATCACCAGGAGGTCTAACATCACCAGGAGGTCTAACATCACCTAACATCACCAGGGAGGTCTAACATCACCAGGGAGGTCTAACATCACCAGGGAGGTCTAACATCACCAGGAGGTCTAACATCACCAGGGAGGTCTAACATCACCAGGAGGTCTAACATCACCAGGGGAGGTCTAACATCACCAGAGAGGTCTAACATCACCAGGGAGGTCTAACATCACCAGGGAGGTCTAACATCACCAGGGAGGTCTAACATCACCAGGGAGGTCTAACATCACCAGGGAGGTCTAACATCACCAGGGAGGTCTCACGTCACCAGGGAGGTCTAACATCACCAGGGAGGTCTAACATCACCAGGGAGGTCTCACGTCACCAGGGAGGTCTAACATCACCAGGGAGGTCTAACATCACCAGGGAGGTCTAACATCACCAGGGAGGTCTAACATCACCAGGGAGGTCTAACATCAGGTCTAACATCACCAGGGGGTCTAACATCACCAGGGAGGTCTAACATCACCAGGGTGGTCTAACATCACCAGGGAGGTCTAACATCACCAGGGAGGTCTAACATCACCAGGGAGGTCTAACATCACCAGAGAGGTCTAACATCACCAGGGAGGTCTAACATCACCAGGGAGGTCTAACATCACCAGGGAGTCTAAGATCACCAGGAGGTCTAACATCACCAGGGGAGGTCTCACGTCACCAGGGAGGTCTAACATCACCAGGGAGGTCTAACATCACCAGGGAGGTCTCACGTCACCAGGGAGGTCTAACATCACCAGGGAGGTCTAACATCACCAGGGAGGTCTCACGTCACCAGGGAGGTCTAACATCTCCAGGGAGGTCTAACATCACCAGGAGGTCTCACGTCATCCAGGAGGTCTAACATCACTAACATCACCAGGAGGTCCCTAACATCACCAGGGAGGTCTAACATCACCAGGAGGGGAGGTCTAACATCACCAGGGAGGTCTAACATCACCAGGGAGGTCTAACATCACCAGGAGGTCTAACATCACCAGGGGAGGTCTAACATAACATCACCAGGGAGGTCTAACATCACCAGGAGGTCTAACATCACCAGGGGACACATCACCAGGAGGTCTAACATCACCAGGAGGTCTAACATCACCAGGAGTCTCAACATCACCAGGGAGGTCTAACATCACCAGGGGTCTAACATCACCAGGGAGGTCTAACATCACCAGGGAGGTCTAACATCACCAGGAGGTCTAACATCACCAGGAGGTCTAACATCACCAGGAGGTCTAACATCACCAGGGAGGTCTAACATCACCAGGGAGGTCTAACATCACCAGGGAGGTCTAACATCACCAGGGAGGTCTAACATCACCAGGAGGTCTAACATCACCAGGAGGTCTAACATCACCAGGAGGAGGTCTAACATCACCAGGGAGGTCTAACATCACCAGGAGGTCTAACATCACCAGGGAGGTCTAACATCACCAGGGAGGTCTAACATCACCAGGGAGGTCTAACATCACCAGGAGGTCTAACATCACCAGGAGGTCTAACATCACCAGGAGGTCTAACATCACCAGGAGGTCTCTAACATCACCAGGGAGGTCTTACATCACCAGGGAGGTCTAACATCACCAGGAGGTCTAACATCACCAGGGAGGTCTAACATCACCAGGAGGTCCTAACATCACCAGGAGGGGTCTAACATTACCAGGGAGGTCTAACATCACCAGGGAGGTCTAACATCACCAGAGAGGTCTAACATCACCAGAGAGGTCTCACGTCACCAGGGAGGTCTAACATTACCAGGGAAGTCTAACATCACTAGAGAGGTCTAACATCACCAGGAGGTCTAACACCATTAGAGAGGTCTAACATCACCAGGGAGGTCTAACATCACCAGGGAGGTCTAACATCACCAAGGCCGACGAGAGATTCGCGAGGCCCGAAGGTAAACTAACATTTGGGGGCCCTTATATCTCGAAATTTTTAAAGATCAAAAAAAAAAGAGCTAGTCCTCAGTTGGTTTTAGTCTAATTTATACTGTTTTTGTAATTGTTAAGCATGGGTTTTCGCTTATTTTTGTCCCTGTTGTTATGTTTTTGTGGTCATTTTACTTTTTTGGTATCTCAAATTATACTCATGTACATTTTGGGCCCATGAGCCAGGGGAAACTCCCCTCCTCCCACTCTCGGCGGCACTCCTTAAGACTCCTGAGCGCGTATAACATCATCTTTTCAACGACGGAGTGGAAGAACAAGTTTGCCTTCACGTAATTTGATTTGACCGACAGGTCAATAACCCCATTACCGACAAGGACTTATTTGATGAGTGTCAGGTCATCCGTCGTTTGTCTTCTGTTTATACATTGTCCGGCATATCCCAAGTCAAACTATTATTCCATTGTGTCGAAAAGCTTGGTCATTTGTTCGGGCTTATTTAAAGCAAACAGTGGCTGGGCATTAATGGCGATGTGCGTGCCTTTTCAACATCATCTTTTTCATTTCCACTTAAAAGATGTTACAGAAAAATGACGCGTATAAATATTTTTTCAAACACCTAAGAACGAATAAACTCGTTAATACTTTTACTTTTTGATCAATAACTACCGTCTTAGTACAAATATACAAGCATGACTGTTGGCAAGGCAGTCTGGCCGTCGGATGTCCAACATGTCTCTAGTCGTTAGTTGTAAGAATCGGGGAAGAGTAATCCTTAAAAATGTACTAATCATGAATAGAAAATTCATATTAGAATTCGTGGACATTCAGTTCCTTCATCCCTAGCCCATAAAGTGAGAATTGGCAACGGCTGGCAGTCTCTGCATAACATGATGTCCGTATTTGTTTTGGTGAAAATAACTGGCCGCGTTTGTGCGCGACGGTCGAACATGGCGCCATCGCGACGATTTTGATCAAAGCAGCGCATTAAAAAGCTTCTACACAAACTGAGGTCAATTGTCGCCGAAAGTCACGCACCAGATGACCCACCGATGCAGCTGGCAGTACTTGACCACCTAAGAAGAAATATTTGGAAGTTATTCTAACTTTTAACAGTTTGAAATTAAAAAGCAACAATTTACCTACTTAATATCGAATATTCAGACAATTGTCGCTTGTCGCCCAAGTCACTAAACCCCTGCTGTGTTTTCATTATCGTCAAGAGCCTGTAGCATGAGAGAAAAGGGGTTAATGTGCTCATCGCTCATTAAAATCGGTCAAAATCATTGAAAAGTATGGAAAATTTGGCAACATTCCTGAAAAAAAGTTTCAAAAATAAAGGAAAATTTTCCTTGTTTTTAACCCCCTTTCTCCTTTCTCTCGCTCTTTGTTTCCTACGACTATGGTTACATCAAAGAGCACAGTGATCGTATATTCATAAAGAATGAAAGCCTAGAAACCTTCCTGATCTTTAACATTGATTTTATGTTAATGCCACGCCATTTAGCGAATCTTACTGTTGTCATCAAAGTCTCCTTCAAAGTTTTCACGCAATCAATGTAATGAAGTAAACGACTGACTGATGCCCTTTAGTAACAGCAATCCAATCCTTCTCAATTGTCATCAATCAAGGCAATCTGATCCCATAGCTCTGTCTGAAACGTTCGGTTTTTCCGGAAATCCCCGAACGTGACAGTAGCAATTTGTCTTCTTTCCTTCCACAAAGAAGAAAACTTTCAAAATAACGTAATCAGAATTTATTCTGTTATTTGGAGTGAGTGTTTATGTCGAAATCGTCTATTGACACTTGAATAACTGAACGAAGTGCCGCTCATTTCCGATTCCGGAGAAATTTTTCTCCGCCGATGAAAAATGAAAAGTGTTCATGCCTTTATTTTGAGCTAATCTGTGTTTTCTAATTGCCTTCGTTTCCGGTGCCTATCAGTTATTTCAACCCTCGTAGGGTTACAAATTTGACAAAACGTGTTCCAAACTCGATTTGTCAGAATTTACTATATTTTTCGTAACTTTTAATCGATAACTTTCATAGGGGAAATTGCGAGAGGATAATCGGCTGCATCATGAGGTTTGTGGCATTTTGGTGAAGTCGCGTCAATTTTGCACTTTCTCTCTCTTCTATCAAATGCTCATCTGGAGAATAAATGCACACAGGAGCTTTAAATAGTAAATGCTATACATCGTTGGATCATATTATGCGATAAGATTTAACAACCTTTGCCACTTTTTCTTTCAGTGGTTTGGTTTTGATTGTCAGATTGTTGGTTTGCTTGAAATGAATATAGAAAATGGTGCCTATAAGCTTAAAAAATGCTACTACCAGACTACATACTATCCAATTGTGAAAGTTACCAACCATGTCATGCTGGCATATTAATTTTTTTAATCACTTTTTTTATATATTTTTTTTAAAGATTACGTGGAATTATAAATCATTATATAACACATTTGATGTAGTTTGGGCAGCCAAAGTAAGCTCGCTTTTAGATTTCGTAATTACGAAATAAATACCTGGATTTCATCAATTTTAAGTGATCAGTATGGATTTAAATCATTGATAAAATTGAGTCGTAAAATAGAGAGGTCTGTGACAGTCCTTTTTGAAGTCACGCATTGTCATAAAAAATAAAATAAAACAAAACAAGATAGTGTAATTAAGCATGGGAATATAAGGAACGAAATCCTGCCAGAATTAAGAACGAAAAATATTCTGTTTTGCTATAATCATGATTTGAAATAGATATGTTTATGTTGATTGTTGCTGTCTACTGGTCTATGACCTTTCAAATCAACCAGTCTACTATTTCAACTGTTGCAAACGTTTTAAAATAGCATAACCGTTGGTAGCATTCCTTTTGCTTTGTATATGAACAAACGTGAACCAAATAAAGCTTTTTTTGTTGCTCATATAGTCTGATAGTATTCAGC
>JAIGNY010000518.1:320000-402500 GCA_020152595.1 Chiridota heheva
CTGTTCCACAGTATAGCCAAATTGGGGTATAACACTTGTACTTGATAGCTCGTTTGGGCTATAACTTAGTCTTAAAAAGTATTAAAAGCTCCAGAATGGCTAAAATAGCCCTGAATAGGCTACCCTATCCATATACCGCAATTGAATAATCAGGCTAATAAAATCACCAAAGTGTAAATAACTCACTGATGAATACCTTCTTTCAAAATCAACATGAGTCCTCTGTCACATTACACACATGGCATGGCCTGCAGCAATCTTATCCACAATAACTCGCATCTTCACAAGAAGTTTTAAGTTCAACATCCCTTTAAGGGATTTTGAGCTTAAGCAATGACTAACCTCAAGAGCCAGATTCTCGCCCGGATACGTTCGGTTTTTTGCAGTGTTTATCATATCCTAAACGTTTTTTAGGATAATTTGCTGTGTTGCTATGTTTGCCTTAAATAGATCGATATGTTGATGCAATAACAGTCCATATTGGTGCGTAGTTTTAACGAATTTTGCATTCCAAAATTTGCTAAAAATAATCGGATTTCCCTCGGCGCAATCCAAATGAATTTAGCATATATAATTGGCTCGGGAAATACCACCGAATATCTCCGATGGAAAGAAAACTCTGCTTTCATTGGTCTCCAAGGCTTGGTTCGTGCCTTATAATGCAGTCTGACACATGCGCTAATTGGGCTTAATATTCCGTTTGGGATCTGTCCCACAGTATAGCCAAATTGGGGGTATAGCGCTTGTAGTCGATAGCTCGTCTGGGTTAGAACTTGGGTTTAAAAACTATTAAAAGTTCAAGAATGGATAAAATAGCCTGAATAGGAACCTATCCATAATCCGCAATTGAATAATCAGGTTTAAAATAATCAAAGTGTAAATAACTCATTGATGAATACATTCTTTCAAAATCGACACAAGTCCTCTGTCACATTACACACATGACCTGGCCTGTAGTAATCTTAAACACAATAACTCGCATCTTCACAAGAAGCTTTTTGTTTGAGCACAGATGATATAAGATTGTAATTACTGATGCATAAAATCACTAGGGTCGTGATGGGTATCTTCAAGGATTAGTTCAGAGGTCAAGAAAGTCCATTTTATATGAAAAAGGACTTCAAAAGAAAATTTTAATTATTTGTTTTTAAAATTATACTTTGTTATAATAATTGCCACTTGGAGGTGTATTTGTGAGATGCTATTAATGGTTAATTGTGATTCAATAATTGCGTTAATTAATCATTTGCTCAGAATGGCTAATATATTAACAATATAAGGAAAATATGTCAAGTTAAAAGCATGTCGTGTTACAAGGATGTAAAATCCTGTTAGTATGTCTGTTTATGACTCAATTTCACTCAAAAGCAAACAGTATTAATGAAATTTGCATCATGTTGCTGTTGATGCTTAAGTTTTTTAGGCTTACTTAAAAAACAGCTTTCACATATTCAAACGATATTAAAGCTCCAATACGTAGTGGGGCAAATAGAGTCCTGTAGGCCTGTGGGGATTTGGGGGGAAGGGCGCTGCCCCTGGCCCGAGAGTAAAGGGGCAGAAGGTGCCCTTTTGAAATTGTGCGGACGGGAACAGGATGTGCCCTTTTGGAGGTTTAGGGCGAACCGATCAGTATGCGCCTTTTTGAAACTTATATTAAATTATTTTAGGTTATTCTTGAAGCTTAAAAACAAATAGAAATCCACTCCCTCACAAATACTACATAATTACATAGAGGTTGTTACATGCATTTAGTATTTATTTGACACAATTATATCATGTCATTTTACCAGGAGCACCGTCACGAGGGCCGTGGTGCGAGGGGTACGCCTCCAATAATTTTCTAAGCAACAATTTTCAAAAAAGCTTTTTACCTATTCGCCCGACGGGTAATTGTTGACAACATTGGTCCTGGCTCCCCAATCTCAAACCCATAGGCAAAATTTGTCAACCGAAAGTGGAGGAAAGTCAAAAGTGTGTGTGTGGGGGGAAAAGGGAGGGGAGGGGGAGTCTTGCTCTTCCCAAATTACGAATATGCTCAAACTATATGTGTAGGAACCATGGGGCAGGGGTCACATTTCCTCCACAATTTCGAAAACTGACATGAGTGCCCATAAAAATATAAAAAGTGCGTCTCAATTACTGTCAAAAAATTGCCCTTCAACTTGATTTTGTGCTCCCTCCCCCATACCCCGAGTTCTTTCCGACCCTCCTGGCACTTTGGGTTCCACAGCAAATATATTGTTGTGTCATTGTTCAGGGCTAGATCCGGAATCGATTTTGCCCAGGGCCTACCCAATGTAACTCCCCAACAACAAAAACAGTCTTACAACCACCCCCAAAACAATTAAAGCATGTCATTTTACCAGGGCACCGACTCCTAGAGCTATGGTGGGAGAGGGCATGCCTCCAATAATTTTGTAAGCAGCAATTTTCAAAAGAAGCCTCAGTTTTTACCTATTCGCGCGATGGGTAATTGTCAACATTGGTCCTATAGCTTCAGGGCTAATCTTAAATCTGAGGCAGGATTTGCCTACCGAAATGGGGAAAGTCAATAGTTTGTGTGTAGAGGGAGGAAGGGGGAATTACAAAATCACGCTAAAATACAGCACATGCAAAATTATCCATTTGGATAAAAAGTGAGGGTGGGGAAAGTACCCCCTTGCTCCCCTCAAATCCCGCCTTCGCTCAGACCGTATAATTAGGAACCATGGAGCAAGGAGGCAAGATTCCTCCATTATTTCAAAAACTGTCAAAAGTCAGTTTATATTCTACAACTAACACAAAAACTGGAGCTTATCAAACTGTTGTCAACTGATTTGCAATTTAAATTCCCTCCCATTGTTCTAGTAAAACAGCATAAACAAATGTTTACAGGATTCTGAAGCGCAGAGTTCCCCACGCACATTTAATGGAATTAAGAATGCCGTAATAATCCAAAAAGTTACTCTTTACCTTGTAAGTATTACAAAAACCTTCATAGGTAAGAAAATTACCATTGACATCAAGGAAATCATTAATAAGATGAACACCATTACAGCAACAGTGACGATAAAACAGTTCGGTAGATTTCCCTCTTCAGGAGAAAAATTATTTTCCCCCAAAGAGGGGAAAACCTATGTGAATTATGTAACTTCCGGAGTTCAATTTACAAGTGCTATGAGCTACGGTTTTTAATTAGCTTATATGCGGTCATTGTATGTGCGAAGAGACCAGACTGCCTTGTGTCCATAACTGTTTGTGCAATGGACATTCTCTTTCTTGTTTGGTACTGGATGGTGTCTGCGTTACTTCGATAATCCCCAGCGAAAACAGGCCAGAATTTGTAAGTTTGTCATTAAATACTGTATCTCCTAAATGGCGTGGTGGATGTCTATTTGGGAACTGGATAATTTGTAGATTAAAAAGTATAGATTTTAAAAATGCAAAAAATGAAATTGACCTACTTGGTTATAACATTTTTAGAACCCATACAAGTTCTAGCGTTACGCTGTTTCGTTAGAGGCATCATGGGTTATCTTCAAAATGGCGTCTGAGATTTCCCCTCTTTGGGGGAAAATAATTTTCTCCATAAGAGGAGAATCTACCGAACTGTAAAACGCTTGTTTGTCTTTTTTCATTTCAATTTTTTTTTTTTTTTATCAATCTGTATCTTCGAATTATTCCAAAGGCTTCAAGTTGTCTTAAAATCAAATGTGAATTGGCTAATCGGATGGTAAATAATTGTATCCAGAAATATACTCATAGAAAACCAATAGAATACATCTTTCCAAAACGGATTACCACTAACAGAACTAAAATTCCTTATGATCTCCATTCCTGATCATAATTACTCAAACTTAAAGCCACATTTCTCAATATACCATTGTATCACAACTATTATGATTAGATGATGAACAGATGAACACTTTTGATCAGCCTTCTCATACATATTACTTTTAATGCTTTGGCATGGCTGAAAATGTCCACCGTTGTAAGACCTCCCCTTTATAACGCTGAATAATCTGTTTTCTTTTAACACGATCTGCTTTATTATTCCATAAGAACTTATAAAACACGTGACTTATTTGATTTAACATGGTAAAAGGAAAGCTTGGTAACCTTAAACTAAAGGGTTTTTTCAGGTATGAGTCGTTATTTTCTTCCATAAAGTAGGGGACCTGGGGACCGTGGCAAGTGGGGTCAGGTGGGACACTACCCGCTTACCTCCTACTTAACAGCTTTATCTTCGGGTCCTTACCCTTAGTACCCACCCTTACTATCACGGATGAAGAAAGTTTTAAATCAATTTTAATTGATGTTTCTTTTCTTTATTGGTTGCACATACTTGGTCATGCAATGACCACATAGCAGTGGTGTAGCTAGGGCACCACTAGCTGACTAGTGAGATAAACAACTAAATCAGCAGGGCACTACTTGCAAGGCAATACTTGCATAATTGTGTAGAGCAGCCATGTAGTGGGTATAGCGTATACTACAGTCAGATGTTATCTGCATGACTGGGGCACAACGGGTCGGGGGCAAGTGGGGCCATGCGGGTCCCTATGGAATACAGGTATAATGATTTATTTTTACGGGTCCCCCCTTATAAAGCCCGGGCCGGGGCAGCTTCCCTCCATCTCCCCCACCTTACCCCTCCATTAGTTACGCCACTGCCACATAGGATACATTCAGCTTAATAGAGACGATGATGATTTCGTTACGCTGTTTAGCAGGAGTGCAGCAGCCCAGTGGTTATGGCGTCGGTCTCGTACTCAAAAGGTACCGAAATCGAATCTCAGCCAGGGCGCTATGCTGTGTCCGTGAGAAACACACTTTTTCCCATTTGCTTTAGTTCACTCAGCTGTGAAATAAGTTCCAGTTTCGGATGGGGAGTTAACCTGCAATGGACTGGTGTCCCAACACCATGGCTTTATAAGCCCTTGCGGCTTGATGGGCTGTTAAGATAATTTTTCAAGTTTATATATATATAGAACCGATTTTTTTAACAAAAGCTGGGATTGAAATTAAACTTGCGTTGCAGTCACGTGACAAGTGTTTCTGCACAAGATTAAAAAATATTTTTCGAAGATTTTAGGTTTGGAACGTCTAATTCAAAATACAATCATAATCATAGTGTGTTAATACATTTAAATATTTTAAGTATATAAATCTCAAGACTAAATAAGCTGTCAACTATATCTGTATATAGCTTCTTGAAATTGCAGGAAAACATTTGTACCATATTAAATTATATTCACGGTTTTTTTAGTTTCCAATGTCTGAGGTATGTTCTACAAAAATTTTAAGTTTCGTTTGCTCAGTAAAGGCATCTAATATACATGGTGCATTATTGGTAATGCTACTTAAAGAGTTAGGCTGTTAGGCCTATGAACAACAACATTAGCTTAAATGGTTTCAAATAATTAACTGAAAACCATGCAAACACGTGACCAAAACGCCCCATCAAAATCAGATAGAAATTGACCATTTTAAACTTAGATACCTAATTAGCAAAAATTGTGCAGTATTTTATAAGACAAGTAAAAAATTGCTTTTGTTAACTTATTGCTTTTCGGTCCTCCCCCCAAATATTTCGAACGGGAGAAAGTAGCTGAAGTTAACTGTCAAATTTCCTTCATTTTTGTAAAATTCAGTTTGCTTTAATTATTGTGCGATTTCCTTCATTTTCGGGAAATATCTTCAATTTTCGAGAAGTTTTCTTCATTTCGGGATTTGTTTCTTCTTCAATTTTCGGGAAAGTGGCCAAATTTGACCAACATTTCCAATTATTGTACGCACACCCGCCCCATCCTCCTCCCGCTGGAAAGTGCTTTTAAATGTATGAAAATGCAACATTCAAATGATGCACAGACTTGATCAATTGTGCAGAGAAAATAATGATATCCCTTCTGCATGTGTTGAAGCTCCACTCCAGATTTCTTAAAAAAGGCTATGGATAATATTGTTATCGCAATTCCCTCGCCATATTCAAGAGCAGAACGCTGAAAGGCTTATACCGTCTGGCTTAATCCTATCACGAAGATGAGGGAATTAAGATGGATTTTAAAGGGGAACCGTTCTCACGATCACTCAATAAATATACAAGTTACAGAATAGCAAAAGCAACGATATTATCTTAGTATCCAAACTAAGGGTGAACGTTATTTGTGCATGTCAGGTGCACCTGTTACAAACCATGCATTTGATGTGGTTGATATGATCGCTCGCATTACGGACAAAATATCTCAGAATAATAGGATGAGCCCTGTGATCAAGACAAGGAAAAGAAAAATATACATTTTTTTTTTCCTCCTTAAAGTCAAACAAATAAATATAAGTTGGACATTATATTCCAACAATATTGATCATGTTACTGTTAAACATGACGCATGTATATCACTTCAGAGCAAGCCATGTGGGCGACGGTGTTCAAGATGGATAAGCCGCTGACAACGTCAGTCAGAAAGAAACCAAACAGAGGTCAATAGTTCGATGGTTATGGGTATTGACAATATATTGGCATGAAAGAAATCATGTGATTCGACTTTAAACAGTTACTTTTGATTTAATCATTATCATCATCATCATCATCATCATCATGATCATCATCATCATCATCATCATCATCATCATCATCATCATCATCATCATCATCATCATCATCATCATCATCATCATCATCATCATCATCATCATCATCATCATCATCATCATCATCATCATCATCATCATCATCATCATCATCATCATCATCATCATCATCATCATCATCATCATCATCATCATCATCATCAGCGTCATCGTCATCGTCATCATCGTCGTCGTTGTCGTCGTTGTCGTCGTCCTCCTCCTCCTTCTCTTCCTCATCGTCATAGTTATAGGCATCGTCGTCGTCGTCGTTGTCCTCCTTCTCCTCCTCCTCCTTTTTTCCCCTCCTCCTCCTCCTCTTCCTCATCATCGTTATCATCATCGTTATCGGTATCGTCGTCGTCGTCGTTGTCCTCCTTCTCCCCTCCTCCTCCTCCTCCTCCTCCTCCTCCTCCTCCTCCTCATCATCATCATCATCATCATCATCATCATCATCATCATCATCATCATCATCATCATCATCATCATCATCATCATCATCATCATCATCATCATCATCATCATCATCATCATCATCATCATCATCATCATCATCATCATCATCATCATCATCATCATCATCATCATCATCATCATCATATCATCATTATCATCATCATCACCATCATCATCATCATCTCATCATCATCATCATCATCATCATCATCATCATCATCATTATCATCATTCATCATCACCATCTTCATCATCATCATCATCATCATCATCATCATCATCATCATCATCATCATCATCGTCATCATCATCATCATCATCATCATCATCATCATCATCATCATCATCATCATTAATCATCATTACCATCACCACCATCATCAATCATCATCATTATCATTAACATCATTACCATCACCACCATCATAATCATCATCATCACATCGTCATCATCATCATCATCATCATCATCATCATCATCATCATCATCATCATCATCATCATCGTCATCATCATCATCATCATGTTGCTTAATTGCATAAAATTGAAAACAAGTTTAATATGAGCTATTTACAAGTGATGCTTCATGGTTTATTGGCTTTCAAAGAAAATGAATAGCCGATGTCTTTGATATAATCGTGCAAATGGCTTGCTAATTAGACCAAAATCGGTAACAAAGTTAACCATTCTCCTGATAGCTTTATAAGTATACTATGGTAAGTATGCAAATTTCGTGTGTGATATCGGTATAATTATCTACTTGTATGTGCTGCTAACTGCTCTTCATCCTCTATATTCAGATAATCATACTTTGAAGGAGAAAACAAGAGAAGTCATCAATTCTGAAAAATGTATAATTATTCTCAATATTTGAAATTAAGCTTACATAAGATCTTCGACTGCACATGCCTTCTTCTTTCTTACATCACATTTTTCAACCTAGCATAATAGCATGGCATACAACAAGTGTTGTTCTTTATTTAAGTGTGTATTTAAATACATAACCTCTTACACTCTCACGGTGCTAATTGGCTGCATTATATATGCAACAGAAAAAAAAAGTGTCAAAAGGGGATCAGAAATACTAACAATTCACATTTATTACACGGCTGAATGAGTTGAAAACAGATTAGCTCCAATTTTCTTAACAAATTCGCTTTAATTACAATTGAGTCTCACGAATAATCAATCACATATGAATATAATGCTGCGCAAACAGTGATTTCTGAGTTTGAAGAGGTTTCTCATATAACCCCGATCTAAATCTCGTCTTTTTAAAGCAAATTCTTCCTTCAACGACAGCAATGTTCACATACAAGACGAATGACTGCCAGTCTTATGCAAGGTCTCGCTGCTCATTTTAAGGCAGGAGTTATATTGAAAATGTATTTACTCTCGTAATTTGTGGTCAATTAAAAGACTACACAATCAATCAGAAAAGTCTTCACTTCTTCAGACGTTAAACAAAGTAACTTGTTTAAGCTCCTTGGATGCGAATTTGCGCTTAAAATCGAAACTGTGTTTTCTCTTTTCATTCATTGGTGTTTAATAATCTTCCTTGACCAAATCTCAATATTGTTGGATGTAAATCTGTTTACTCTAGGATCCAAAACCCATTAGGGGTATTTGAAATGGTTAATTGATGGGTCGGTCAATATGGGTGGTGAAAGGGCGAATGTTAAGAAACTAAAGTAACTTTACAAAATCTTTCACACCAGATAAATAATCCTTCTGCATACAAAAACTAAGCGTGAAGAATGGGCATTCCCATATTGACTCAATACTATTAGTATCTTAATCAACGAATCAATGAAATATACATTTTGGATATAAAACAGGAAGTGATTAGCCAGAAACCCGATTAAACCTTCTGACAATTTGACTTAAAATCTGGCTGATTAAGAAGAACGGAAAACAAACCAATACGTTTAAACAAATGGCTAAAAACCTTTTTCCATTTTAGATTTACAAGTCTGTTTGATAAGTATAAAGTTGAAGAAACGAGGGTCAGAATAAACAGGGATGCCACATAACTCATCCTCAAATTCTTTCTGTTGATATGGTTTGCTAGACGTTTTGGTGGCATTACGCTTATAAGGGAAGCGATGACAACCGGTAAAACACATGATTTTCATGAACCATATCAACGCAACTGTTTTGAAGACACTTTCGAGTACGGAGGTGACAGTTGCCATCATAGTCAGGGTGGAAAGGGGTAAGAGTGGCGGAGGGTGGAGGGTAAGAGCGATGGTGTGGGGAGGGATAAGAGCCGTGGTGTGGGTGGATAAGAGCGTTGGGTGGGGAGAGACAAGAGTGATGTAGCAATGACGTAGCTAGACTTTTTTTGCAGGCGAGGGAGGGGGAAAAATCATAACAAAATGTCGAATCTTTTTCGGAAATTTTGATGTAAAAAATAAGCGATACGCTAAAAAAAAAAAAAAGAACTTGAATCGGAATATTTGAAGAAAAGTCGGTTATTTCGAGCAAAATGTCAGATATTTTTAACAAATACTTCAAAATATTTGAGGAAAAAGTCGGATATATGGAGAAAGAACCTAAAATGTTGGATAAATTGAGCAAACATATCATTGATTTTGTGGAAAAACTTTTGCTTTCATCAGGATTACCAAACAACATACAGAGTTTATATTTAGAATCTGCACAATTTTTCCAGGTTTTTTTTTTTAAAGTTCCGGCCATGCAGGGCGTAATTTCCCCCTCCCTGCCAACCCTTTAGCTACGCCAATGTGATGGAGTGTGGAGTGGCAAGAGCGGACTGGATTCAAAATTTCTTACCTGGAAAATGGTCGTTAAGACGGGCCCAATGGGTGCAAATCATAATGGCGATCGGAAAATAAACATCCAAGAGGCCGAGACCCTATCAAGTTTTTAATTTGTTTCAATTTGAGTTTAATTCGATCACACTCACCCAACCTAACCTAATCCACCTTAGCCAAGCCCCCACCTCTACATCCACCTCACCTCACCTTCACCTCACCACCACCTCCACCTCACCCCACCTCTACCTCCAAGTCTATCCCGTGGCCCGTTTAAGGACCCCAGTTTGGCCTCGGAGCGAAGTTCTATTGGGGATAACACTTTTTCGATTTTGGGCTTAAAAATCAAACACAACGTTCAAAAATTCAAGTACTCAAAAGAAGAAAATTCTGACGATAAAATCTACTAGCAGACTAAACTTTGGGTCAACATTTCTGAACAGGCAGGAAAGAAATTCCTCCTGAAAATTAAGAACATTTGGGCGCAATGGTAGGGTTTATGGGCCAAGCCCTGGTAGGGTACAAGGAGGAAGTCCCAGGATGCGCAGAAGATTTCTTGTTTTTGATGCCCCAGAATGCAAAATGGCTGAAAATCAAGACACAGCAGTGGCACATATTCAGTTTCTAAACAGGTATACGAAGAAATTTCCCCTAAAAATTGAGAAAGTTCGGGAAAAACGTTATTGGACATATTCCAGTAATCGGAACAAAATCTGTAATTGGAAAATGTTACCCCTGCAAGTAATTTCCCCTCAATTTTGCGTACCACAATTAAACAGCTAATGTTAAAAATAGGGAATCTTATCTGCTTATCAAAAAATCTGCCTATTGGAAATGTTGGACAAAGTTATCAGCAAAATGGGGATTTATCCACGTTTCTACTGAAAATGGGGCAACATCACTAAATAAAATTTGCCACAGAAAGTTGTAGGGGAGGCTGGGGGGCGGGGGAGGGCAAAATCATAAAGTCACATTAAGATACAAAAAAAAATCACTATACAACTGAAAAAGTAGAAGGAAAATGCTCCCCCTGCCCACCAGGCATTGACTCCCTAATACCCTTTATCGACAAAACTAACTGTTTAATGAGGATCCTTGTCAGCTTGTGAACAACTTGAAAACCAGTCTCAGTCCGCCCCTGTAATCCGGGTTCAGGATTTTAAATGTGTGGCTGTGTGGGAGGGAGGGGGGGAGGGGGGGGTTCTTTCACATAAACGTTCCTGTTGGCCAACCCGAGAATCAGCATTATGTCAGGTTGGACGGACATGATTCTGATATCTAGCCGATTTGGGCATGATTCCCATGCCATAAATCTCTGGTATATCCGACCAATCACAGAATCAGATAGTGGCAAAGCCATGTGAAAAGGAGAGAGGTCCTGATTCCCTCTCCACTTTGCAGAAGTATCCTTATCTAGGTCCCTCGGATTCGTCACTTTTTTTTAAACGTTGACATTAACTTCCTTTTTAGAGGCTGTCTACGCCATTGCATCTAAAATATTTTACATCTCTGCCCGATTATTAAGATTTGTGACCCGAGAATCATGTTGTCAGCATCATGGCGAGCCGGGAGGACATGATCGTTAAATCTAGCCGAATCGGTCATGATTCAGATATTATACCTCTAAAAAATCACTTAATTCTACCTCCTCATTTGCATAAATACACGGGGTTTCCGTGAGATAGTGTTGAGGACTAGTTGCTCTGTTTGTGCGGTTGAACAGTTGGACAGCAAGACCAAGCGTCTGTTCTGCATAACGTTGTGTATTTTGCACAGCTTTTATTAAAGCAGAATCAGCTTTTTAAAGTTTGCTCGTTCTTGCGCGATCTAAATGCCTTATAATTCTTTGGTATATGATCACATAGTGGCGTGATAAATATTCAGTAAAATTTCTTTCGGTTATCCAGACTCTTGTCTTGAAGGCCATTAATGTGAAGTTGTGTGTGTAATGTGTGTAATACGCCGGAATCGGCTTCACACCAGACTGACAGGAAAATTCAGGAGCGAGTCTCCACTGTTACATTTGAGGCATTAAATGACAATATTGAGTAAAATTATTTTCCTAATTGCTGCTGTAATCAGTTCAATTTGTGATAACGTCTTTTCCTTGCGCGGTAATCAGCTAATATATATTGCATTATATTTGACTAAATTATTATTCTTGGCGGCTTGATAATCAATTATCAGCAGTATTGTCCCTACAAGGGATATATTTTCGGATGTTAATTGGCTGTCTCGATACTTTTTCGAGTGATACTAACATTTTTGGCTTCATGGAGCAAAAATGTTTTTTTTTTGTTTAGTACGAAATTTTGGCCACTGCTGCTGTTTTTCAAAGAAAGGTAAAAAAAGTAGAAGAACATCCATTACATTAAGTCAATATAGAAATTGAGAGTTTGTACAGAAATTTACTTGTGCATGTCAGAATACGTCGATGTACTGTATCTTACTTCGGAAGGTTTATGGAACAAACGCTCAGGCTATATCAGCGCCCTGAAGATATGATGAGTGTCGTGTCGGATACTAATGCTGCATCCAATAATGCACAACTGATGGCATGGTTTGAATTAGAAGCCATTAACTTCGCAGATATAGATTCTGTCAATTCAGGTTTTACAGCCTGAAAAGAAAAGGCAAAACGTATATCATAATAGCTAATGTTCGAAGGTATCCTAAGTTATATACAAACCATTGAGGCAGAGAAATAAAATCATATCCTCCATATGATATGTATCATATATATCTCACATGTCTCAGGAGCTAAAGTGGGCTCACAATTTTTTGCAAAGCTTTTAATTGTATAGTTGGATGGATGAACTTAAAAAGTGCATGACCGTAAAAATGAACTAAAGTACTGGAAAGTCGACACGCTGAAACCTCATATCAGGTTACAAGATATTTAAGATCAGCATATATATTGATATACGAAATATTGTAATACACACTGATATTATGTTCGGCCTTGTACAGCCGATATTTAATTGTTTAAGTTAAGCCAAGGATGTACATCCTTGGTTACGCATACAACTGTACAAGGTATTTACAAGATAACAAGCTATTGTTACTTCTGGTCTTTCTCGATTTGATCCATTGCTAACGGTTTTAGGTCATGCATACCTTACAGTCTAATGTGTCTGTCTGTCTGTTACTTCATGATCTATCTTATTTTGCATAAATGCAAAATATTATTCGAAAATTCGAATGCATATAGACGAATAGAAGAGAGAGTTATTTTTTTACATACTTTTTATTTCTATCTATTTTTATTTTTGTTATTTTATTTTTATGCGAGAAATTACAGAGTTTTAAGATATGTTACCAAACTATTGTAGAATGACATAGGTCAATAACAGGGGCACAGGTGTGTCAGTATCCAGATCCCATAGAGGACGTGGTTGAAGTTTTTCCTGTTGAAAGACATTTTTTCCTAAAGGGAATTTTTTTCAAGTTGGTAATTGGCCCACAATGCAGCCTTGTTTTATAAGTTTAAAGTCGTCCGTCTAGAGCGCCGAAAGTTAACATACATGAGGCTCACAGTGATAAATCTTGGTTCATTTTCAGAACATATCAAAGATGCAATAATAGTACAGTTTGCATATATCTTACCAAGGACGAACTGCGAATTAAATTTAAAGCAGGCTGCCATAAAATTGAACCTCAAGAAGGTTTCTGGAAGAAATGCTCCCAAGAAACTTGGCTTACTCAGATAAATGATACTGAGATTGTTAGATTATACTTCAGTACTTATAAAGGCGTATCAGAAACAACTTCCCGTGTGTTATGTGGCATACATTTCGTCCTGTTTGATAGTTAAACCTCCAGAGCTTGAACTCGGGTAAATGATACTGAGATTGTTAGGTTAATTTGTTAAAAGGGTTAACAGAAACCTATTGTGCTGTAAAACTCACAAGAACTTGAACTGAGGTGAATTAGAGTGGGAATGTAAAATCTTTAAAATGGCTTATGACATGTATGAGAGAACATGAAGATGTGACAAGAATTTCATTCTGAACATAGTTTTCGTCCTTAAACATAGTTTCGGGGAAAAGATTTCATAAGAAGCGCAGGTAAATTATACTTTGATTATTCAGTTTAAATGAAGGGTGCATTTAAAAAAAAAAACCAAAAAAAAACCTGTTGTCACGTCTAAGAAGGGCATTAAAATGATCTTCAATCTAAAAGATTTTGATAAGATATGTAATGACACGGTATCACTTCAAACGAAACAATATTTCAATATTAAATTTGTTCAAGCCAAATGCAAGTTAGTCATTTCAGCTATACTACAAAAGGCACGAAAGCTCTTGTTGCGAAGAAAATACTCTCTTCCAATCCATGCTTACCATCTTACTAAATGGTATAACACAAAAACAAAACAAGATAGCACAAAAACAATATGAAAAATAGGATGTACTTTGCGACTTCTACACCATGTACACGTAATAAGTTTAAGGTTTTATGATGCATGCAAGCAAGTCGTGAAATCGGCAATTGCCTGGCTTCCGCCAAAACTGCAGAAAGTTGTCTTCCTTTAACATAAATATGATACATTTGCAGGCCAAAGGGCCTATGGCAATCTGTTGAAAACGGGAAAAAATGAATATGGATAAGTCTAAATAACCATTTTCAAGCTCTTATTGATAACAGGTTAAAGAAACCAATAAGTTTCAAAGACAAGACTGTTTTAACAGTTGGCCTCTTTCCGATGGGCTATATACAGAAAGATGTACATATGTATGGCCGTTGATATGATTCATTAACTATGATAAAGAAGCTTGCATACGCAATTGCTCCAATAGTTGCAAGAATAAACATGACTACACCGAGGCGGTGCTGGGTACGATCTTTGAGTAATTTCAAGTCTCTGGCAAACATTATTTTGCATAAATAGTTCATACAGTCATGTAAGCCCAGGCAATTGACAGTCTGGGAGCAACCAGAAAAACTGGGTACTTTGAAATACCCACAAAATTAGGTACTTTTTATGTATTAGGTCATCGCATGAGCCTACACATCGGACTAGCCCACACTAAACGTATGGGGTTTCTTATTTTCCGCTCCAGATTTTCCAAAATTTCATTGAATATCCTGAAATTTGGGAGACGGATAGTAAATAGAAACGTTTCGCCGCTGCTTTTTGAATTTCATCGTCGTCTTTTTGAGAAAATCAATAAAAAAGATTGTTCATGTGAATAGTAACGTAGTTAAAGGAAGGAGTAAGGAGTAAAATAAGGAAGGGGGAGGGGCGGGGGAGTCAATGAAATATCTAAACATTTGAAAATGGGTGAAATATTTTATTTTCAAATTTCTTTAAGTGTCCAATAAAATTGTAAAATATTAGATCATCATTCTAATAATGAATGTCTATACCCCTGCTCGAAAAAGTCTTGCTGATTGCATCAGCTAATTTGGTTAGTGCCCATTTCTCTGTACCTGTATACATCAACCTCATACTGACACCACGATCACGTCCTGACGTCCAGGCATCTTGCTTATCTAAAGTGGATGACTAAAATATGAACATCTACAAAATGAAATGACAGGAATGTTGTAAATCAATGAAATTTCTCATGGAAATGATTTCTTTCCGTTGTAAGGAACTTATTAAATCTGCACGATGAAAAGATTCAGCAACGTATACGTTTGGTTTCTAATCACAACTTATATGAGTCTAAAGGCTCATTTGAATTATACGTTGTTTTATGTGCAGTTACGTGTTGATGGTTTCTGAGTTATGAATGATCAACTGCAATATAATGTATGAAAAAGCTCACCCGCTGAAATGTGCCCCTTTCTAAAAAAAGAAGTGCCCCTTTTACTTTACTTTGTTGTTTTGGGCTCATAAATTCTATCTACAAATTAGGACTGTTGGATGGGGGACATATGACTTAAAAAGTGCCCCCTAAGAGGTCGTACCCACACTTTTCGAAAGTTTCCTATACACCCTGTAGAGTGTATGATGTAGCAACGTAATTGGTAACGGTGCGCGTAGCTCAACAAATTGTATGTTCCGGCAACTCATCATTTAGCTTTTAAATTTACACAAATGATACAAATTATTGGTTCAGGTGAGAGACAATCGTTTTATAGATGTAAATGTTTTATTGCGAGAGGAGGAAATAAAACAGGGAACTCAATCAGTTCGGGAAGTACCATCGATCAAAAATAGCAGGCTGGTAAAACTTGTTTAATTTAGTAACAAAAATTACACATTAACTGTTAGAAACAATTACCTTATTTAAGGAATGTATTATAATTAATTTTGAGTACCGGTACCAAGCCTGCAATGTAACTATTTAACTTAGCATTAGTTCCAGTTAGAATATAAAAAAAAATATATACAAATCTGATAATTCACTGCATTAAAATGATTTAAGAGTCTGAACCTTAAATGTAAGAATCTACCCTTTTGTTTATTGAACACTGACAATCGCAGTCAAAGAAGAAAAGTCAATGCTTAGTCCACAAAAGTTAGCCTATACATTTTCAATTTTCCTTCAATATCAAAGGTACTGGATAAAAGTTAGCTAACATGCCTATCTAAACTTCAAAATGAATTTACTTGGTCACTCTGTACAAAGTGTATGGGCGAAGGACTGGTAAATATCAAAAAGGGTCTGGATCATTTGTGAAAATAGTTATGACGACTGAATCAGGACAAATTTCATGATCCACAAAATTGTCGGCCGGATACCAATCTAGGACTCGGCTAGATATCGGGGTCATGCCCTTCCCAACTAGGCATGATGATGAAAATATGATACTTAGGCGCCGATCTTATATAGTCAGGCAGAGATGCAAAATGTCAGATATACTGTTTGTGTGTAATTTAACAATTAAACGAAACTTCAAATGAAATTTAACTTAAAGTTTGATTATAATTCTACCGACTTATTTGCATATACGAGGGGGTTACGTGAGATAGTGTTGAGGACTTAGTTGCTCATTCTTCAACGCTTATGACTATATTGGTCTAAGAAGATAACGGGTGGGATGGGTGGGCATGTAATCCCCTCGTATATGCAAATAAGTCAGAAGAATTATAATCAAATTTCAAGTTAAATTTCATTTGAAGTTTCGTTTATTTGTTCAACTCTACGTCCTCCTTTGAGCATAAATTCTCGGGAATTCCGTGAGACTTCAAAGCGACAAATTGCAGTCATACAGCTGTACAGTAAGAAATTAAAACGAGGTATCCAAACAAACATACACTATGTGCTATGTTCTGATGTTTGATTTGATTTGTATAGCCTACTACAAAAACTTCCACCAAGCTAATGTCAGAATGTCGTACCTATTACATACGTTTGGCATTTCCAAACTCGTTTAAACATTTCGTTAGCGGTATTGTGCAACAGCAGACCAGTAGCGTGTCCGATGTCGTGTATATGGAATATCCCAAGGGTCTCCCGTGGGTTCACGGACGAAGCCTTGCGTCTAAATTCCCCTGGAATAATGAAAGATAATTGTTTAAATTCACGTTAAGTACACACAGCCTAATTACCTGGAACCATTTTAAAAGTTTTACACTTCAAGCTTTGGGTAACGTCCTCGTGTCCCTTTAGCGGCGCCTTTACCAGTCCGGGAAATGTTAAACTTCTGGTGTAAACAGAATTACACCAGAAGCTTGAAATTTGTATTCATTAGGTTTCATGAAAACCGCTATTTTTAACGTACGCTAACGCTAAGTCAATTAGGATTTTAAAAGAGGGCGTGGGGGATATTCTTGACATTAAAAACACATATCAAATGAATATTCATTACCTTTGACCGCGCACTTTTCAAATCTACCTCGGATTTCCGGTCTAAAATAACAAAAAAACTACTCGATGGAGTCTGGCAGTTTCAAATAATAGATAATGTCGGAAAAACTGATTGAAGGCATCGCCTGAATCAAAATGGCGACTTCCATAATATGCTGTGTGCGAGTGCGCATGCTCAAATGTTTACAAATCTACAAGTTCTGGTGTAAATCTTTTTACACCAAAGTTCAACATCTCCCGGACCGGACTGTTTACAAATATCAAAACCTGTTCTTCTGAAAATTGTTTGTCCTTTCAAAAATGCATTCATATGAGATGTTTTTTCTTTTAAGTATTAACCTTCAAAAAAACTCAGGGAAATATATGCATCGATCCTAACATTGTACTGTGACGAAAAGAGGCACTGTAGCCTATTTGTCAAAGCACATATCTCTCAGCGCCTTGTCTTGTTTAAATCAACTTATAATCCCTCACTGGGTGATCAAATCTGTTCTCTTAGGTTGCGATAAAGTGCTCAGAATTCCTTGACGATACACGATTAAAAGCTCGAGGTGACAACTGAAATTGTAAAATCCTCTGACAGCCTGAACGGATCGACCAAGTTGAAGTCGTCTGGAATCAAGGAACAAACAGACTTACGTTCCCTTTCTTAAAAGTGTATGGACATGTAGCAATTTCTGTATTAAATAAATGAGTAGACTGGTAAGATCATTTATCAGTCTTGAAAATACCACTTTTAGTTTTGGAGTTATGGGCTGATCCAAGTCGTATGCTAAAGTTTGTGATGAATGACAGGTCTACCCGGACTGTCCAAAATCTAATGTAATTCTTTAGATTATTGACTAAATTTCAGTTACTGAATATTATGGGAAAGTCTATTCCTGATATAATTTGTTTGGGTAGGAATGTATTTGTTTAGGGATCCATGGGGTGAAGCCCCGGCCGCAGAGAGATTTGTGGATTTTGAGGTTAAAATTAGGTTTTAAAACCAAGATTTTAAGTCCGACGACCTCAAGGTGCGTCTGATGGTAGGAGGTCCATGCATGTCCGACGGGACAATTTTCCCCTCCCGAACCCCAAAGGCGTCACCACTATTTGTTCAGTGGTAAAACAGTCCATCTAATATGGCAGAAGACTTTAAAAGAAGAAGAAGAAAAAAAAAAGAGTGAGAAAGCATTCAAAATCTTCTATTAAGAAAGAGGAATTGAAGTTTAAAGTTTGTGTAGAATGACTGAAATCAGACTAGTTGTGACTTCATATCCTCACAATCCTCCAAGTATAAATGTGTTCTATTAAATTTTATCTTAAGATATTGCGATTTAACAGCCATTTGATATGTCAGGAAAATGGCAAAACAGATTCTAAGGTAATTTATTATTTACAACTTAATGAAAGTTCAAGAAAAAATTCAATTAGTTAAAAAGTTAAACTGAATTTCTTTGAAATACATCATTTGTTAATAAAGCGAGGATAGGGACGTCAACATTCTACAGATATGACAGCATTTCAACGCCAGTCATTTCTATACAAAGTAGACATAACTTTTCAAATATTTTCTTAGCGAAACAAAGTGTTAAAGTAGCTCTTTACCGACTTTTTTAAAGTGCTCTTTTAAATAAGATGAACGAACTTGACCACTGAACTAATTCTTTAACACAAAATACATGGACAAGTAAGAGATATGAGACTCGCCAGCAAGAGCTTTAAATTACGTCAAAACACCTGAAGATTACGTCTGAGGCACCTAAAGATTACGTCACAGGCACCTGAAACTTACGTCACAGGCACCTGAAACTTACGTCACAGGCACCTGAAATTTACGTCACAGGCACCTGAAACTTACGTCACAGGCACCTGAAACTTACGTCACAGGCACCCCAAGTTTCCGAGTTATGGCTGATCAAAGTTTGAGGAATCTGAAACTGTTAAATATAAATATATATATATATGTCTGTATGTATATATTATGTCTGTATGTATATATTATGTCTACATGTACATATTATGTCTGTATGTACATATTATGCCTGTATGTATATATTATGTCTGTATGTATATAGTATGTCTGTATGTATATATTATGCCTGTATGTGTATATTATGTCTGTATATATATAGTATGTCTGTATGCATATATTATGTCTGTATGTATATATTATGTCTGTATGTATATAGTATGTCTGTATGTATATATTATGTCTGTATATATATATTATGTCTGTATGTATATATATTATGTCTGTATGTATATATTATGTCTGTATGTATATATTATGTCTGTATGTATATATTATGTCTGTATGTATATATTATGTCTGTATGTATATATTATGTCTGTATGTATATATTATGTCTGTATGTGTATATGCAGCAGTTGTCAGGTTGTGTTGTATGAAAGAGAAGAAGGCTTAAAATTTGTAAGATAATTTATTTAATTTCTGTTTTAAACTTGCTAAATTTTGATGGATGGAGATTCCAAACCGCTTCGTCATATTCCCATAACTCATAATTTCCATTCAACTGATCAGAGAAAGATGGTAAAGAATTGAAAAACATAATAATTTCAAATGAGGACAGAAGAAAATAAGTAGGTTTTCTCGTTGTGATGTCTGGCCTGGGTACTCACGGAGGAGGCCCTAGTACTTACTTGTGGAGGGAGGCCTGGGTACTTACGGGGAGGAGCAACGAGAACGTTGACCAGGTGCTCCGCCCATTGACCAGAAGGACTGAACAATTACGCTGAGTGACACACAGCTTCGTTGCACGTAAAAGTGTCACGTGACACTTTATCGCTGACGTAATCATTAGCACATACCGTCTTCTATCTTTTATTACTTTTTCTTTTAACCTAAAGTGGGCTACCATTTCCTTTGTTTTCTTATCTTCATTATGCGTGATTTCTCATTAATGAGCTTCATTTCTTAGAATTTGTCTAGCTTATTATTAAGTATTTTGCAACCATGTATGTTTAGCCATTCTCATCAGTCTCACACTAATCTCTTCTCGTCAGTCTCATACTAATCTCTTTTCAATGTCATATCCCCTCGCATCTTCGCATCTCTTGTCGTCAGACCTTACTGTCTATTTCATTTCATGCCCTGTGTTGCATACACACTTCTTATCAAGTTCATTTTACGAGGGGGTACAATTGCTAAAAATGTTCTTATCATCGATAACAGACATAAGTCTCCCTAAGTTTTGTCTTGGTGTTGCAGTTAAGTCTTTCATCCACTCAACTGCACCCGATAAAGACCACTTGAAACAGTCGCAAAAATATGGCTCGAGTGGGCAATTAATAGAAACACTTGTAGCCGTTTTCCCACAATAGGAAGATACATTCTTTAAAGCGAGGATAACAATCGGTCCAAGATCAAGTTAAAGACATTTAAAGATATGCAGAAGATGTCTAAGATTTCATTTCAAAAAGTTAACTTAAAATTCTAACCATTGCGCACTTAAGATTTAAGGGGAAGTACTTCAATCAGTACTTGTACCAAATGTGTATGGCGTTTGAGACACTTTTTGTATGATGACTGCAATGACAATCTAACAATAGAAGTGAGATTCTTTGTAAAACTAATCACAAATTCTAGTGACCCTCACTTTTTAAATAATCATCAGTGGCGTAGGAGCCGGGGCGGCCAGCGAACCATGGCACCATTTTCTCATCTCTCTTGACCAGGGGCGTAACTTGACTTCGAGGCCAGGGGGAGGGGAGGGGGAGGGATAAGCCAGATTTCCCCACGAAAATTTGCATTTGCCCGTTTTATTAAAAAAAAGATATACATGTGTTTATACAATCCCACAATATAGAACAGTTGGGGACATATCACCCCCCTCTGATCCCACCACTACGGTCGAAATGAAGTGATAAACGTGGTACTGCGTAACACTGTGTACCCGTTTAGAGGCCTATAGGGCGAAGCCTTGGTTGGGGCCAGGGGCGAAGCCCTCGGAAGCTTCGAAGTTTTCTTGTTTTTGATGCTCCAAAATGGCTGAAAATCAACACAAAGTTCGATAATTTGAACGATGATAAGAAGACAATTTTATTCTAATGTGAAAATCTACTCATTTGGGTTACCATTTATAAACAGGCAGATTTAACGAATATTGAAGGAAATTTCCCGAAAATTGAAGACAACTTCTCTAAAATGGAAAATAGTCTTTCGAAAATGAAGGAAATTACACAAAAATTGAAGCAAACTTCACGAAAATAAAAAATTTTTTACGAAAAGTGAAGAAAATTTCCCGAAAATTGAAGACAATTTGAAGGAAATATCCCGAAAATTTGAAGAAGAAAAAAGTGCTCAAAAATTGAAGGAAATGAAAAAATTGCACACAAAGTGAAACAGATTTCACAAAAAAAAAGAACAATGTTACGAATATTGAAGAAAATTTCCATGAAATTGAAGACAACTTCTCCAAAATAGAAGATATTCTCTCAAAAATAGAAAAAAATTACACAAAAATTGAAGCAAACTTTACGAAAATGAAGAAACTTCTACGAAAAGTGAAGGAGTTTTCCCGAAAATTGAAAGAAACTTTCGAAAATTGAAGAAAATTTCCCGAAAATGAATGAAATTGAACAAAAATTGAAACAAATTTTTTAAATATTATACCATGGAATATGACTCTGACTTGGCCCCAGTGGACCCGGCTCACACGCCCCTGCTTGGAAGCTTGGGTCCAGGGGCAAAGCCCCGGCATCTCTGAAGATTGATTGATTATGATGCCCCACAATGGTTTAAGATCAACACAACTTTCCAAAATGTAAGTGATGAAAAGAAGACAAGTTCAGATTCTTTTGTGTTAATATCTACTCAGATAAAAATTACGAAACAGGCAAAGGTGAAATCTGCCCTGAAAAATAGAGAAAATTTGGTCAAAATTGTGGAATCATGGGCCGAAGCCTCGGAAATGGTCTGGGCATGCTTGGGGCGAAACTCTGAAGAATTTTGTTTCTGATGTACGAAAATGATTTAAAATCAGCACAAAGTTCCAAAATGTATATGAAAAGAGGACAATTTCAAATTCGAATGTGAAAATCTACTAAGAGAACTGGATAAACATTTGGGCTACCATTTCTAAACAGGCATAGGACAGTAGGAGAAGTTTCCCTTGAACAACTAAATTAAGAAAACTCGGGAAAAATTGTGTGGTTCATGGACGAAGCCCTAGTCTAAAGATTTTTGTTTTTAATGCCCCAAAATAGATGAAAATCAACGCAAAGTTCCGAAATGTGAATCGTTTGGTCCGGGGCGAAGCAAGAGTGGGGATCCATCTATCCATGGAGAAGAAATCCCACTTCAGGCCCCTTGGAAGCCTTAGAAGGCCAGGGGGCGAAGTCACTAATTCGCAATGTTGCGCCCATGAGAGCATGACAAATTCTTCTGACGAATTTGGTCAGTGTAATATATGGTAATTACCTTGTTGTGTTACGCTAAAACTTAAGTCTAAGACTATAGAATTGAACGTAAACGTTACAATAGCCATCCTTTTTCTTGTTCTTGGGAAGTTGCGACAAGGCTAAATGTGATCTGATCTGCTATATTAACAGATTAAGGTCTAGGCTCTGTGCTTCTTATATGCACTTTCAGCAGTTATATTGTAATCTTGTTATTATCAAGTATGACATTGGGCATCTCAGTAGATCAAGCATGCCTAATTTTTGAGGGGTTGTCTTGTTATTCCATTTCTTTGATAAAGTAGGTCTAGTTTTACTTGTACTTTTTCAGGTATTTTGAATTTCAGATATTTTTAGGAAAAAATGATGTTTTCAATTTGTCAATTGAAATTATCTATACCAAATTATTTAAAATAATTTTCATAACTTTTTAAAAAGAAAATTAGCTTCAGTACATTGAAAGTGAGAGGGTGGGTAAAACGCACAATTTATGTATTTAAAAATGATATGATCAATGTAATAGAAATAGTTCAGAAAAAATATTCCAAATATTTTATTGATTACATACGACAATTAGACTTTTAAAGATTTGTGTTAATGGTCAGATGGTAAGTTTCCTGTCACGGTTGTATGGCTTGAAGTTTGGATGACTGAGGGAGTTTGATCATTGTCTGCATCAGTTTGCATTAAAGAGTTTTATATGCATGTGCATAACAATGCAACCTCACTACACACCGTTGCCATGGTAGTATGGTAGAAAGGATTTTCAACAGCGGAAAATTGTCATCATGATGTTAAAGAATATGCTGAATAACTTATTTGTTTATTTCTTATATTCAAATCAAAAGTATTATTTTTGATTACCTGACACTGAGTAAATGACTAGACAGAACATATAAAATGCTGCACTATTTACCACTTGTCGTTTCTTTTTTTCTTTTTTATGTTCATTTGTAAGTTGTACCACAAACTCTGGGGCATACCGTGCGATTTTTTTTTTTATTACAAAGAATTTTAACCATTTTTTTGTTGGGTGCAGGGTCAAGCATGTGTCTGTCCTGAAAACCATTGTAATTAGAACTTCAATGAAGATAGAGCATCTTAAAAACTCTTGATAATGCCACTCAAGTGAGTTCAATTGGTATAAAAAATGTGAAAAAGAAAGGGTGGTTTATGCCTGGAGGTGTGGAAAATTGGATGGTACTGCTTTGGTAGGGATATCTCTGGTTTCTTCAAATTTAAATCATTCTTGATCATGAAATCTTATACAATTAAGCAGGTTAGAGAAATGACAATCGTTTTCTTTTCCCTCTACTGCCTAACTTGGCTATCTTATCTATTACTCTTCTCCATTTTACCTTGCCCCATCCCTTCCACCCCACACTTCTACAGTTCTAGTATCTCACCTTTCAGCCTGCGGCGGCGCTAAACAAGAACAGGGAGTCATTTGCCTCCCTGATAAGATCGCTTTGCTCCCCTCCATCACTTTATCCCAGAACGTGTTTGTACGGGCGGCAAATTTTGTACGATCGATAGTTGTCCCCATCCCATGAGACAAAGCTACCCCCTCCGAATAATACGTTTTCTGGTGACAGGTTACTCTGGATATATTTGGGTGAAAGCAGGGAATTTACTAGAACTCAAGTTCACTAGCGTAAAAGAATATCAGTGAGTGAAGATTTATCGAGGAATGTCTAACAAAGGAATAAAATGTGTGATTTCAACCGAAAGTTGGCTGCGTACTTCGCAGAAGCGGTTCCTGTGTACTTATAACAAACAGACTTCGACTGGATATTTTCAAACAGGGCTTTTTACCAGTGTGCGAAGCAACCCGATTGCAATTATGAGTTACATTGATTTGGAGCCCCCTGGTTGGGGTAATATACAATGGGGACCACTTGTAAATGCAATGAAGAGAAATTTGGCTCTGTTCATTTATTATTTACCTGTTTACCAAATCTCATTGATTTTAAGCTAGAAAATGATCATGGGAATTCCTGAGGACCACTTTTTCATGCATGGTGCTACTAATCTTAGCGCGGCCCTCTATAGGATGTGCGCCAGTTGAGATTTCAAGGCATTTCCTAACCCCCCCCCCCCCTCCCCTCCGTGAAATTTTTTGATATTTCTAGATCTTGATCTAATATTCTCCGATTTTTCCGAATTTATGCTCTAAATATTCCGAATTTGCAACTTTCTTTGCTGCAAATTTAAAATAAAGAATAAAAAGATTACCAGCAAGTTTGGACAGAGGAAGTTTATAAATTTCAGTTGGGGTGTGAGAGGAGGTTTTGCCTTTGCAGCTATGTCGTATTGCCGTATGCTTGGAGGAGAAATTTCCGTTGCAGCTATGCCATACAACCGTATGCTTGGAGGAGGTTTTGCCTTTGCAACTATGCCATTCTGCCGTATATGCTTTTAAAATAAGTTGAGGGTGACCCTAAAAATCTGTGCCCCCAATTTTAAACATATTCCGCTGCCCTTGGTTGACCAGTTGGTAGCATTTCACAATAGTCTGAAGTTTCTTTTAGAGCCTCGAAAAGGTTGAAATGCACCAGCTTCGTTACCGGGCTTCGAAGGAGGAGTGTTTGGGTATATGAATTTTCAAAGAACTTATTCATTTGGCATCAACAGTACAAAATGTTGATCAAGGTTTTAAACCTGGTAATAATTTATTGCGCTGAGAACCAGGAATATAATTCATAACTAAAGGAATATTCATATGGATTTTTTGTATATGATAGAGAAAATTTATAGAAACAAAGTGGTGAAAAAACTATCTTAATATCTTATTCCGTTTAAGAAGTTATAACAATTTAAAGAGTAAAAGAATGTTCTTAAAAGCACCTCGTACACTTGTACTTCAGCTTGGTGATATCACCAAGGCAATTCCAACACAGTTCTTATGTATTTCTTATAGATTTAATCACTTTTTTAATATTATCGAATAGCTTTTTTGGTTCATTATAGTGATAGGGTGACAAAAAAACATTTTGTTTTTTTCTTGATGTACATCACATTTACAATGGGAAAAAAAAATCCAAATCATCTTTAAAGAAATACAAAAGACGTTTTGTTGAAATTGTCTCTGTGACATCACAGATGTTGCTAATCAGTCACTTTTGTCCAAATTCAAAAATACTTTACAAGTTTTGTAACTTCTAAACGGAATAAGATATTAACATAGTTTTTTTCAGCACTTTGTTTCTAAAATTGTTCTCTATCATATAAGAAAAAATGAAAATCCATGGGAATATTTCTTTAATATAATAGAGATTTTTTATAACAAAACATTAATTGGCAGTCTTCGGTCTTTAAAACTATATGAAAGATTCGCGCCCTTATATCAGCGATGTTCGGTTTTTCCACATGTTAGAAAATCGAACATCTCAAGGTCACCGAAAATTTACGCATCACTGCCCTCACACTCCGTACATACAGTGTACGATTACACTTATTTCGGGAATGGTTTAAGCGGACAGCGTGTACATTATTTAAGAAATATTGAGTGAGGGCTCTGGGAGTAGCAATGTCGTACATGACGGGGCACAATTTTGGCATGAATTAGACCTCTTATAATTATCAGTTAGGCTCAATTAACTTTTCTTTAACCCTAAGTATAACCTTGAGCTTAAGCTTTAAGCTTTACATTATGGTATTATGTTTAAGCTTGATTTGAGTACATCGGAAGTTAGTGTCATTTAAACCCCAAAAGTAATACGAGCACATAGACTAATTCTAATTCCAATGACGTAAATAATTTTGTTAAAGCAGTCTTGTTTTTAAAAAAAATTCTCGTGTATTTATGGGACGTTTTTACAGATGTGCTAGGATGATTAGGGAAGTGTCACTTTCTTAACAAAAGAGCCTTACCAAAATATCGGTTGGATAAAAGAGCTTTACCAACCATCATTTTGGATGAACAGATGAAAGAGCCTTATACCAAACTATTGTTCAGATGAAAGAGCCTTGCCAACCTATCATTTGGATGAAAGAGCCCTACCAGCCTGTCGGTTGGTTGAAAGAGACGTACCCATCTGCCCACCGAGGCTCTTTTTTCTGTCCATTGCGACACACCTTATTTTCAAAGCTTAGGTTAATTTTTGAAGGGTTTCTTTATATTTGACAGTGTTGGAAGCTAAATATTATTTCATTATATTTTTTGTTTCTCATCACCATGAAATCAGACTGTCAGATAAGTAAAAGTCGATCGTTGTTTGATTTTTTTGCCATGGCTTCGAGCAACACACTGATTTACGCCATGTCGCACTGCAGTGGTGAGTCTATGATTAGTAAAGTAGACCAATACTGCAAACAACACACTGATTTACGAAATGTCGCTCTACATAGATGGGCCTATGATTAATAAAGTAGACCATGGTTGCGAGCAGCATACTGATTTACGCCAAGTCGCACTGCAGCGTGGGCCTATGATTAGTAAAGTAGGCCATGACTACGAGCAGCATACTGATTTATGCCATAAGGTACTGCAGAGCGGGTGAGAGGGAGGGGGGGGGGGGGGGTTATGATGAATAAAGTATGACATGGCTCAAAAAAGTATGACATGGCTGCGAGCCATGGTTGCGAGCAGCATACTGATTTACACCATGTTGCACTGAAAAGGTGGGCCAATGATTAGTAAAGTAGGCCATAGTTGCAAGCAAGATGCTGATCTTCGCCATGTCGCACTGCAAGGGTGGGCCTATAATTAGTAAAAGTAGGCCATGGCTGTGAGCAGCATTCTGATTTACGCCATGACACACTGCAGGCTAGGGGTGGGCCTATGATTAGTAAAGTAGGCCATGGCTGTGAGCGGCATTCTAATATACGCCCTGTAGCATTGCAGGGGTAGGCCTATGATTAGTCAAGTAGGCCATGGCTGTGAGCAGCATACTTATTTACGCCATGTCGCACTAGGGTGGGTGTATGATTGGTAAAGTAGGGCCTATAGCCAGAGCCGTTTGAGCGCAGAGGCACTCTGGGTAGTTGCCCAGGGGCCCATGATTTTTCATCTTTATCATTGGATTATTGTATTACATGTAATATACCCGAAAACTTTCAGCAATACATAATTCAAGTGTTCAAGACTTTTATCAAAAGTGTATGGAACTTCAGAACAGAGGAGCAAGAACCCCCAACACGTCCCGGTTACAAGCAAAACAATGAAACTGGTCAATTAAGTTATATTAATCGGGGAAATCTCCTTCAATATGTAGGAAATCTTCTTCAATGTTCGGAACATTTTCTTCCATTTTCGGGAAATTTCGTTCATTTGCGGGCTCTTTATTTCAAATTTCGCTAATTTTTTTGTCAATTTGTGGGAAATTTCGTTAATTTTTGGCCAATTATCTTCAATTTTTGGGAAATTTCTTTCACTTGCAGGTACTCTATCAAATTTCGAAAAATTCTTTTCTCTCAATTTTCGGGAAATTTCGTTCATTTTCAGGCAATTATCTTCAATTTTGTTTATTTTCGTGCAATAGACCCAACCGGAGCTTTACCTCTGGACCTCACTTGGGACCCGGACCCTAAAGCAGAGTGTCCCGAACCCTAAAGCAGGACACAACATATTGTCGTTCCGCTCGACATATCATAACATCTTGTCGGTTCACTTCAATTACTTGTGCCCACTCCCCACTCAATGTGGAAATTCCTAGATACGTCACTGGACTGCGGTATATTTTGTTATTTTATCTGTGCGGATGGTAATCAACTGTAAGAGGAACGCTCATTTTCAAGATTGAAACTATTAAAAACTAAAAAAAGAATCAGCTTCGCAACACAATGGGCAAAAGGATAACAGCGGTTGAACTTGCTTTTATTCATGTGCATGAAAAATGACATCCTGAAGAACGTTTACTTCGAATAAATTATAAAACAATTCCCGCAAAGAAATGTCGCAAACGTTTGTGTCGTTCATTCTTGCTTTCAGTGGGTGGGTGGGTAAGGTCCACAGTACATTGCTTTTCCCAAGGACTGCAGTGATGTTAAGACGGCTCTGCCTATAGCTGCTTAACCAGCAAATCGAGTCGAGCATGCATTACGCATGACGAACACTGCAACACCATGCATGGTGAAATGATCTGCCAGCAGTTAGTGGCGTATAGTAGCCTCCAGAAAGTATGGGTGTCCAACCATGACTTTTGATGTGAGGGTCCGGACCTCATTCTCTTTACTACAATTCATCATGATAAACAAATTTTTTCTTTAACAAAACTGAATGTACGTCTGTGCGTGCACGCTCGTTACATTCCCATGATGCAAATCTCCTTTGCAAATTCCTTGTTCTCCAAGTTACCACAGTTACGGGTGCGAACTGTGAAATGTTTGTTCTTATGACATTCCCCGCCCTTTACAACTTGAATTCAAAGATATTTTCTATTCTCCTACTTGCTGCTGTACTTTATCAAAGCTCCTTAATTCTTTCCAATTTAGTAAACATCAACTTTCTTAAATACCGTTTCTTTTAATAGTTTGATCAGAAATCGGATTAAAACCCTTGCTACCAAATACGTCGATATAGCTACCAAAGGTGTGTATGCTTTTCGTTTTAATGGTGCTATTCACCGTTGCCAAGATTAATGGGTAAATATTCTAATCCAGTTTTCTTTTCGCTGTTTGTTTAAAAGACTTTAATTTGCTTTCCAGGCTACTCTTTGATGTAACTGAAAATGCATTAATATATTTAAAGAGGCACGGTGAGGAACGGATCGCTTTCCCACAAGCGAAAGTTTCGTGAATGACATAATGATGCGGGATGTTTTTTTAAGAGAAAATAGAAAGCGGATGTTTATCACCCTCAATGTGTAGAGTACTCCCAAATACAGAAATAACTGCATGCTTAACTTAATTTTCGTCTCCATTTGAGTTACGCACACTGCAATAGGTAATTATTGGCAAATTGACATCTATAAAGGAATTTCATCACGTGACTCTTAACTCAACAGTGCTCCATTTTGCAGGAGTCGGCGTCGTTGCTCAGTCACATCACACGTACAACAAAGATACTACATGCTAACTTACCAATACCAGTTCAGCGAATTATACTATTTGCAAGTTTTTGTTCGCTTCCGATTTTACTTCATATTTTCCGTAAGTTTTATATTTTCACCGGGTATACGATAACGTTAACGCCAGCTGATTGTTCGTTACACTCAGACAAAGCCTACATACAGACATACCTGATATAAAGTGCTCGCTGCAAATCCTAGTGTGAACCGTAGTTGAAGCCGTCGCGTTGTACAGCAGAAACCGTCGACCGTCGATCAAGATCAGATGGAAATCAAGAAAATGTCTTTTTATTTCAAGATTCTGGCATAATTATCTTACAAAGATGATTTTATATAACAACATGCAAACGTATGTAAGTCTAATTAGGTGAACATCAGACGACAGTGGTATCACCTGACAAAATGGCGATGTAAACAAAGTCATGTGACCTCGTGATGTCAACTGAAACACCCTTATAGAGAGGGAGGCGAAAAACCACAGACCCACTGCCACTCACATCTTCGCGGAAAATTGAAAGTTTAGTGCTGCTCTTTGGAGACATTTTGCGCCTAATGGACATTGGTATCTGGAATCGTTAAAACCGCCGCTCCGAAAATCTTGCTATTTTCCTTCAGGACAAGCCGCGTTTTTTCTGTTACTCACTTATTTGAGTGGCAAAGAACACTTAGCGTATTATATGGATGTATCACAAACACACTGTCACCCACACACTGGCACCCAGTGGCAAAGCCAGTTTCCAAAAGTCCATCCGCTTGACTTTTGACGTCAACGTTCAAAAAGTGAGGATACGAGGGACTTTGGCAACGCGTATCTTTGGAAAATATCTAAGATAAGGAGAGGGTCTGGACCCATTCCCTTTTTTCTTAAGCGTTTTTGAGATGGAGGGGTAATATTATTTTTCGCATGACTCCTTGCTAGCCTTACGTTGATACCTTATGCAATTGAAATAATTAATAACTGATCAATAATCTAGAAAGATAATCTAAAACCCAATTAAATTTCATCACCTTGAAGTTTGAAGTTTTTGATATCGTACTCACATAAGCAATTTTGTCAAACAAAAAAAAATAATTCATTTGAGTAAAATAGTAAATTGTATCTGTTATAAATTAATTATCTAGCCAGGTGTTTTGCATTTTCACTCACAACGACAACGAAAAGGTGATCAGGTTATGTCGTGGTTTTCACGTTTTTTTAAATATTTTTTTATGTTCCGTTTTCAAGTTCGGTTGACTTTCTACTCATTATACAATGTCCCTTTAAATTTGTAAATGAAAAAGGGCTTTATGTTACAATCACAAATACCCGGCAGATTCTACTGAAGTGTGGAAATAAGATTACCACAAAATGTCAAAAGTCAGCAATCCCCATCGCCGTCCACTTAATGTATCACTCTTGGTAACTGCAAATATTGAAGTAACTTAGGCATGTTAGGTGCCTAAACTTCGCTTCTTTTGTGTCATTTCTAATGCTTTTATTTTCTTCTTTGCTATTCAATTGAGAAGAGCTGCAGTGTTGGGTTTTCTTTTCTCTCTTGCCCGTCTACAAGCAAGCATTGCAAGATAATTGAGGTGGCACTCAACTCAATCAATTGGTGGAATGCGTCGGCGGCTTCATTAGAAAAAAAGAACAATTCGCAAAATAAACGTAGGCTTTGGAGGTTAAGTCTTGTCGGTACGGGAGCCAAAGGGGTACAAGTCAGTGTCAAGTGGTCTAATGCATCGAGTCAACTTAATGTTTGAGGTTTTCGTATTTATAAATGAGGAGAAACATTTGTTCGAGTAGCAGGACCACTCTTTTCAGTAGTTACTTTACGAATAATAAGTTTTTATCGATATTTGTTTAAAAGATTTGGGTGAAAGTTAACCTATAAGATTTTTTTTTAATGCATGTAAAAGTGATAGCCCTTTAGGTAAGATTATTACAATAAGATTATTATTCTGATAAGAAAATTTGATTTTGTTTCTATAGCTATAAGTCTATAGCAGGGATGTCCACGGGTGATGGATATGATATAGGTCTAGCAATATGTTAGTACATGCTGTGTCTTCAACCCAACTTGAACTTCAGAACGGCATGCCATGCATCGTAGAAATTACAACCCCACCCTCATCTAAATATGAGGGACGTTTTCGCAATTTTAAAAAGTTTTTAACAAACAAAGACGATTATCTGTCGTCCCATTAATACATCACAAAGAAAACCCTCAAGTTTTGATCATTCATAACCAAAAACATTTTTTTAACTTGAAAAACTGTTTTTGTCAAAAACATAATTTTGTTAAGAATAATAGAGTCAACATAATCAATTATAACGAAATATGTTATTTGTCGTAGCTGCGACCCTTTGAAAATGTACAGTCTGCGAAATACCCTCGATCGAGAGTTCAGAATAAACCCTTAATCGCGTTTTTTTCTTCAAATTTATGGAGGACGCCATTACGGATTATTTCTCAAATGCAATGCAAGTTTAACACAGATTGTTAATGGTGTACGATTTTAAATCATAAATCTGGATTATGAATTTTGTGGATCATGAAATTTGTCCTAATTTACTCGTCATAATAATTTTCACAAATAATCCAGACCCTTTTAAAATCTACCAGTCTGAATTTTAGATAATGAAGAAAAATTGAAATGGGTATCTTAAACAGCTGAAATATTAATATCTTTAAATAGGCATTATAAGGTTCAGACTCTCATATTTTTTTTTTAATGTTAACTGCAAAAAGTAAGTATTTTCTAAAATACTATAATTCTCTCAGTTTCTTACAGCTAATGTGTAGTTTTTGTTCCCACAAGTTAAACAAGGTTTTATTAGCCTGACATGCCTGATATTTAAGAGGCAATATCCTCGATCGACTCTCTAGGGTATCTTCCGGACTGATGTATCAGCAGTCCGGTTTGTACCCCCGATCGAGAAAACAGTTTTGTTCTCCCGATCAGGGGATCTTTACAGAGGTATCCCACAATGCATTTATCCAATTTCAAAGTTTGTATAGGAATAACATAAGAATCAGACACATTTCGAGCGCGGGAAACTTAACCACTGCCTGACTGCGAAGGGTACAAATTTTTCTTCACGATTTGAAATAATGGCATATGAATTATCTTTCCACCGTGCACTTTTAAAGTTCACCTTGCGGTTTTCGAGGAATTTGAAGAAAAGTGATGAATTCTTATGACGTGTAAGTCGCGCTTTAACAAGGTTTTCTGAATTTATAAGAAATAACTTGGGGATTTGTGAAAAAAATTTCAGCAATAACTGCGTGATAGCAACGAGGTTGTTTACTTTTGCGAAATTGAACATGAACAAAGCAAACTTTGTTACAAACCTTCAATGAAACGACTGATAAGCGTCTATGACTGAAACTTCACAATACAAATGGTTGCTTCCATATATCATTGTAAGCTCAGTGCGCATGCTTGAATCTCCCGATCAGGGGACTTATTGAGTTCCCCGATCGGCGGTATGAACCGAACTGATTAGAGGGGCATAATGCTTACTTGTTCTGTTATTGATCATTTTTCATATAATATATGCATAAACATGTCAGAGTTGGACATATTGAGACGATATATTGTTTTTTTCTTCAGATATGGTTGAAAAAGAACAAAAAGGACTGGCATTTTTGAGAAACCGCCTCGCTGGTTGCTTTGATATCTGGGTCCGTTCAAGAAAAGATTTGATTTTTCATATGATTTTTGAGAAATGTGTGCACGCGATGCTTCAGTTAAAGTCCATTTCTACACAAATAAAATATATTTTTAATGGAGTAAACGGAATAAAAGTTATAATCATTGGCTCTATTATTCGCCCTTCTGCATGGTATTGTATATATCAGTATATTTTATGTTCGCAAGATTTTTCAAGGATTTTTCACTGACAGGGCAATAAGTGGCAAGACGATATCGGTATAGAAAATGAATCTCTAAAGCAGAAGCTGAACCACAGATAAATGTACCATTAAAAATAGGCTAAATATATTTCCCTCCAATTCATATGAAAGTTGCTGATGAACGCGTATTGCAATTTAGTCCACTAGAACAGCAAATTGTGTGTGGGCGGCGATTACTGCAAGCAGCAGTGGTGCGGGGCCAATTAAAGTAAAGTTGCTGATGATAGGTCTTCTGCCAAATATGGAAAGAAAAAGCTCGGAAAAAAAAAGTGTTTTAAATAATTTTTTTAATCGTACTCTACATGCTACATGCTACACAACTACCAGTGAGTGATCAGGAATGGTAGAAAGCATACAAGACTGTCTACTTCCGTTCATGGAGATTTGAATTTTAAAATTGGCCATACAGCCATAAGTTTGCATGAAAATGACTGGCCTCGAAAGTCTACTGTGGAAGAGTGGCGTGACACCCTCAAATCCTAAGCACTGCTGATATATTTATATTGAAAATAACCTTTCTACCAATCGAAAATAATTGGTAATCTTAAAGGGGCACTATAGAACAATTAAAACTGTTATCCTTAAAGTTTTATTCTTTCTTTTAGCGCTAATATCTTATCATTTTTTCTTTTATGATTTGTACGCCTTTTTGTACATTTTCACCATTTAGTTACAATTTTATTAGCTTTTTTGTTGCATGTTGTTTTCTTTTTATGCCCTTTGTAGAACTTATTGTTTGTCAGTCCTTGCTTTGTCTTTGTTGATGTTCTACTGTTTTATTTTTCTTATATTTTTTTGTATTTGTACTGTTTTATATTTCAGGTCCCTTGTAAGACCAGTCCTCGGACTGAACAGACTACCCTGATAAAAGAGCTGAAATAAATAATAAAAGTACCGGCGCCATTTTCCAGAGACTAATAAATATTCAGCAATTTGTTTGACTCTCGCGGAAATCTACAAACCTTAGTCTAACACCAATATTTTACTGAGTAGTTTATCTAAGATTAATAAACAATAACATTTTAAGATTTTGTTGAGGCGGGGGGAAGGAGGGAAGGGGGGGGGGGGTAAATGAATATATGAACAATTTACCAAAATGACGCTTATGGGTCTAGTCCACGTTTAATGTCGTTTTCATGTCACTATAATCACTTCATTGGATTCTGTTTTGTGAGACAAAATATCAGGAAATTAACAAAGAATTTTCAGCAATACGAGGGTGGGTGAGATGTCATAGTCTGATGTCCGTCGTTTCTACACAAATGAGACACAACTTGTAAACAATATCTCTATAATGTAAAATGATGGTAAACGCTTTTTTCACCTTTAAATGTCCTCTGTCATTAAAGACCACAGGAATAATAAAGCTTTCAACACTCATGTCAAAATCTACTGAAAGTGAGGTCGCTCTTGCATAAACCTAAATAATCCCTATTGCATAGCCTATAAACACGTATGAATGACCAGCACACGGATCTGCTGAATAGCTGACATGCTGATATAAAAGGCTGGAATATTAAAAAAAAATGATTTCTTGATAATTAAACGTTAATCAAAACTCACAAATGGGCAGGAGACCTCGAAATGGGAAGGAAACCGTCACCACATGGGCAGGAAATTGTCACCACATGGGCAGGAAACCGTCACCACATGGGCAGGAAACCGTCACCACATGGGCAGGAAACCGTCACCACATGGGCAGGAAACCCCAAACGGGCAGAAAATCCCAAAATGGCAAGAAAACCCCAAATGGGCAGAAAAAACCCCAAAATGATAGGAAAACTCAAAATGGGCAAGAAACCCCAATGGGCAGGAAAATCCCCAAACACAAATGGGCATTGGAATACCCAAATGAAAAGATACGGTGTTCTTTGTCATTTGGCAAAAGGCGGTTAATTATTTTTTCTCATTTCTCTTTGCACTGTGGCAGCCTATGTAAAAGGTATATGGACAGGTAGAAATTTTGCCATAAAAAGGTTCCTTTTAATATGTGAACATTTCATCAACATACATCTATCAAAAATTTCCACTCCGTTTCTGAGATATTCGCGAAAAAGTTAAGAATTATTCCTACTCATAGGCCTTCTCATAGGCCTACTCATAGGCCTACTCATAGGTCTACTCATAGGTCTATTTATATGCCTACTTATAGGCCTACTGATAGGCTTACTCATAGGCCTACTCATAAGCCTACTCATAAGGCCTACTCATATGCCTACCCATCATGCCTACCCATAAGCCTACTCATATGCCTACCCATAGGCCTACTCATTGATAGGCATGCTTCCGGCTGTTGGGGCTTAAGTGATATCCTCTGACTTTATAACCATAAAAGCATCCAGTTTCTGCTGGGTTAATCTGCTGCGGAGATGTACGAATCTTCATACTCCCAACTTATTCGCTCTAAATCTCTGGTCGGCCTCAATCTACAAAGTAAACATAATTTCACAGAATTTACAGACTCAACACCAGTAAAGTAAGCATAATTTCACAGAATTATACAAACTTAACACCAGTAAAGTAACATAATTTCATAGAATCATATATCAGTTCATTATCTTAATCTTGTGATTATACATCGTTCAGTCATTATTTAGATAAGCATATTGTGTCCCAAATTTTGGAATTACTTTTTTTTTTTTGTGTGAAGTCACTGCTTTTACTTGCTGCATGGCTGCAGAGCAGGACCGGATAAGGTACAAATTATTGGGTGTTTGAATTCATTAAAGGCACAAATTTAGATATTTCATAGTTGTCACGTGAATTGGATGTATCTCATTCGAGGCGAAAATCAAATTCTGAATTCTTTGCTTAGCTTCACATTTCACTTTTTTTTCAGTTTTGGAACTTCTAATACATTTTTTGTCAGACAAAATAAATTAGTTCTAATCTAGGTTTAATTGAAGTACACATATTGGTCAAAATACCGCCAAAAAATGGACTATTAAATGGACTATAAATGGACTATTAGATGGACAGTAAATGGACTATTAAATGAATTCAAATGGACCGTAAATGGACTATTGAATGGACTATTAAATGGACTATTTAATGAATTATTAAATGGACTATTAAATGAATTATTAAATGGACTATTAAATGAATTATTAAATGGACAGCAAATGGACATTAAATGGACTATTAAATGAATTATTAAATGGACCATTAAATGGACATTAAATGGACTATTAAATGGACTATTAAATGGACGGCAAATGGACTATTAAATGGATTATTAAATGGACAGTAAATGAATTATTAAATGGACTATTAAATGGATTATTAAATGGACTATTAAATGGACAGTAAATGAATTATTAAATGGACTATTAAATGGATTATTAAATGGACTTATAAATGGACGGCAAATGGACTATTAAATGGATTATTAAATGGACAGTAAATGAATTATTAAATAGATTATTAAATGGACTATTAAATGGACAGTAAATGGACTATTAAATGGATTATTAAATGGACTATTAAATGGAGAGTAAATGGACTATTAAATGAATTATTAAATGGACAGTAAATGGACTATCAAATGGACCATTAAATGGACAGTAAATGGACCATTAGATGGACTATTAAATGGACAGTAAATTGACTATTAAATTGACCATTAAATGGACTATTAAATGGACATTAATGGAATATTAAATGGACTATTAAATTGATTATTAAATGGACTATTAAATGTAACGACGAACGTCCGTTTTAATTTTAAATTTAAAAATATATTAGATATATCGGATAAATATAACTTTTTTGGCTAGTCAGAGACACAGTTTAGTCTTGTTAGTTTGGAAGTCTCCATGTAATGGTGTATTGTCAAAGAAAAATGAACCAGTGATAGGTCTATTGAGAGAGGTCCATGGTCACAGCGTCCAAGGGGTGAGGGTGCGGGGGAGCCTTCAACCCACACACCCATATTTCCAGGTAGTATCCTACCGGCCTACAGATCGGAGCGTGGGCATTGTGTAATTGTTAGTAATGATTACTTTTGTGAATTTACGGTAACAACCATTCAAAGTTTTCCTTTGATTAAATCATTTCTCATTGTTATTTATGCGATAAAGATTACGCGTTGATTTCTCTCTCATTCTTTGAAATGTGCACACACATGTACCGCTATGAAATATGTGTTGGAAATGCCTCATCACTGAAATTATGAACTTGAAGACTTCATTGTAAAGTTTATTTGCTGGATATTGAGGAAATTTACATCCTAACTTGAACTTTATACTGTTGTATATGAATAGGTGTGAGTCGAGTAAGAACTCGTTGCCCAAATATCTACCGATGTCATTTTGCCACCAGTAAAAATTCCTTCACAAAAGAAAGTCGTATTCATGAGAGTTGAGAATTCGTCACAGCAATATCTGACTGGTAATGACTCTCCAAAACCATGTTTGAGTCACCTGTGGTAATTGATTTTTCCGTCTTAAAAAAACTATGGCAGTATGGTAGTATGGCAGTGTGGCAGTGACTGTTCTCAGCTAGGCCACAGTCCAGTCCAGTCCAGTCCATGCCAGTCCATGCATTAATCGATTCAGTGATTTGGGTCATGACTGATGACCGTCAAGTTGCATGGCTCTCTTGAGTCTCGCCCCTCTCGTGCAGGCGTCCCTGGTCATCATTACCCTTCCCCTGGACGGCACTCAATACTGTAATAGCCTGTAGCGGTGCATGTATCTCCCGTATACAGACAGCAGCTGCTTCCCTCATATTCTTCTTCATATTTGCATTATGAATGAAATCCGGAAGAAAAGTAAACACGGACGACAATGTGTTAAACAAAATTACTTTTACAAGCATAACTAAAATGAAATACAAATTTGCAATACATTGTTTACAGTAGCCAAACCCACCTGTTCTATTAGGAAGTGAATAAGCGATGTATCTCCATGATTGAATGCTACTGTATATCAGTATATAAACAAGGAAGGTATAAACAAACGATGCAAGTTGTTCAACAATACGTTTTCGGCAATGAAAAAGGCTTGCAAATTCCCTTCACATCTATTCTTATCAGTTTATTTTCAAAGAGATAACTTTCGGGAAATTTCCTTCAATGTAGTATATAAGATTTGCTTCAAATTTCGAGAAATTTGCTTCAATTTTCCAGAAATTATCTTCATCTTCAGAATTTTGTTTTTAATTTTTGAAAAATTTCTGATGTTGTCAGTTTCCCAAAAAATTTCTAATAAATTTACGAAATTTTCTTCCTACCACCCCCGGCGCCCATATTACAAATTTTGGATATAAGAGCCTCGTATACATTTTTATCGGTTTTTCAAAAATCAAATCCCGCTTTCCATTTCGTTTAACTGTTTAATAACGAGAATAAATCGCTGGCTTGAACGACGACTTCTCTTGATATCAGCCACTACCAGATTAAAGACGTGTTTGGAACACCACGTATGCATTTGCACAAGTACTTCTGTTGCCAATGACGAAAATATTTTGTAAGTTCCTGCATGTTGGCGGCTCCATCACTTGAGTTCCCTATAGCCTACATTGCATGATTTTGATGCCTACACCCACCAATTAAACTGCACTTCTGGGTTGATAAATTTGCCTCAAGAGATCTATATATCTAGGCACATTTTTAGGCCTTCTGGCTATACCAGCAGCCATTGGACCGGCTGCTGTGGCCAGAGGGTGGCCACTAAGCCCAATGTGACGGCCTCTGGTCGGCCTCAACCTTTATTCGGGAGGCTGCTTTGCCCTATTTAACTCGGGGGCTAGCGGCCCACCGAACCAGGATTGATCAATCGGCGGGCCAGTCCGCTCCTGATACTGACCTAGAACCGTACCTATCATTCTTTATGGTAATTTTTTTCAAGTATTCCTTTACCTGTTCCCCCCTTAAACTGTTGATATAATGTCATTGTTTATGAATCTTAGATAAGTATTTGGTATAAATATTGGTGCTCATCAAGAAATGTTGTAGCTCTCAACGTGGGACTGCGTAAAACATTGGGCTTCTTATACATTCTCCGTAAATCAGCCTGAATGGACCAGAGTGTGCTGGTTGTCATATGCAGATGGACCCAGATCTCAACAACGAGCGGGATATGTGTGCATGAGGATGGCGAAAAGTCAAGTCAAGTCTAAGGGTACCTGACGCAAAACCAGGTCATGACATTATTCCTCCATACAGCCGTAGTCATAGTCCCTCTTTTTTAGTATCTTTCTATGGCTTCGTGTTGTCTTCTTTTCATGTGAATACACAAATCATAACATCAAAAGAAGTTATATTTCCTGTCACAACAGTGACTTTCAACTGACCACTGAATAGCTGAAGAATCGGTTTCATTATTGTTTTCTCTCAAAGATTTATTCTTACATGAAACATGAAAAGCATCCTGGACCCCAACCAAAGACATAAATTGTAGTAAATGGGATCCTATTTAGACATTTGAAAATTTGTTATAAAAATTGAGTTATAAGATCGCATAAATCGCAGTGCTATTATTCAGTTATTCATAAGTCAGACTTTGCAAGGTCCCAAAAGTATAGAATATTTTCGGGGACCGTTGGTTGCACCCGCGTGTCAATCCTTCTTGTTATGCCCCTGCAAACTTAACACCAATAATGTAAGCATAATTTCACAGAATTATACAAACTTAACACCAGTAAAGTAAACATAATCCTAACTGCCTAAAGACCATTGTGATTAAAATATGGCGCGCACATTTTATTCCAAATCGATTACTTATTGGCCTATCTGTACAAGTGCACATTAGACCATTGTGTATCAACCAATCAAAACGGACGAATTGAAATATAGCTACTTTCACGTTAGAGACGATAACTGGCCTTTTACAATAAAGTAAGCATAATTTCACAGAATTATACAAACGTAACACCAGACTACAGTAAATAAAGCATAATTTCAAAGACGGATCTGATCTCATTTTGATCTTATCCATGGCGTATTTAGCTTTCGGTGCCAATAGGGCAAACGGTGATATCGGAAAAAACTGTACCCAGAGGCGTACAGAAAGCAGGAGAAAGGGTTTAATTGGAAAATTATTAATATAGAATTGAAGAAATGAGAGAAATTTCGGTAAAATTATTTAAAAGAATTGTACAATTGTTGTTTTTTGGCAACATTTCCTGAAAATAAAAGACAATTTGCCGAAAATAAGGAAATTACCCGAAAACTGAAGATTTTGCTTTGCTGGGAACAAAGTCACAACCAAATTTGGGTGATATTTAGCTTTATATTCTTACATATACTAGGCCTATTTTACTGTTTATATCCGTAATATGTATATCATTACCTGCTACATTTACATACATAATTTCGTGTACAAATGATATCAGGCCTCAAACTAGGTACAGTTCGTATGTGCCTTGTCCTGCAAAATCTTTAATTGACTCTCCAGGATTAGGCCAGTAGGCGCAGAGCTTCCGTTTGCGCATTTATGCTCTACTCCTTGCTATTCCCTAACCAATGATACTGTGCGTATCCCATACCGTGCGTGATGAAGAGATGAGCTGCCCCGCAGACTCGCCTATCAGATCGTCCGCTGTAAAGTCCCTTAACTATTCAATAACCCGTGGCACCTTAACGGTAACGGTCAGACGATAGGAAAGCTGGAAAACTGGTTTCCATTATCCCTTATGAATTGACATGTTACGGAAGTGATATTGTGACGGCGAGATTATGCTTTAGAGTTGATTAAATGTATAATGACAGGTAGGAACAGCATTAACTTCAACTTTGTTTACGATATACTACAAACCATGAGAAGTCCCATATAAATCGGGTTATAGTAAACCTTGACCATTTTACAGCATTTAAAACCTACAAGCCTATAGTGTAATTTGCGCAATATTTTGTGTACCTTAGAATGGAATAACTAAAAATTGCGCTTGTTAACTTATTGTTTGAGGTCCTTTCCCCAAATATTTTGAATGGGAGAAGTTGGCAATAGTGAACAGAGAATTGGATATAATAATAACCTTAATCCATGCAGTTTTTGCAGTAGAACGCAATTTGAGAACCTTCGATATTTGGGAAAGAAATTAGACGCAGATGATGAGGAAATTGAGCCAAAATCTAAACTCCTCTGGAATCAAATAGCGGTTTCAACCAGTCCTGAATATTCGACATAACCCAAATACTACACTTTTACATATATTGACCCAACATGTGTTCAACGCAGATAAGTAATAGAGCCAAAAGTTAAGTCTTTTGGAAAATCAAAATCAAATAGACAGCTTATATGTTTGTTTTTCTTCTTTCTTTTCAGACCTGAACATTCGATCTAACCCACTTACCTATTTACTATATAATTCAGTATTGATATACATTTCAGTATTTGCTCTGCAAGCAAAGCTTTTTTTTGTTTTTAACTTTTATGTTCATCATTGTTCTGATAATATTTGTGTCAATCATTTGTTACATCGGTCACCATCTGTGGAAGACGATGCGTCTACGATTCATACAAAAGACCTACGGACTGACGGACAACTTTAAATGTAGTCAGCAGCTGCAATAGTGAATACCGTACGTATACAGATTGGCGTTGGCTTTGTCGGACTGTCGAAGATGGAAGATTCTTTGAGGTGTTGTTTTTGTTCTCTGTAACGTTTAAAGGGACGGTCATCACGCTCAAAGGAATATATTAGTTTTTCATGTTTTCATATATGATAGAGAAAATTTGTAGAAACCAAATGATAAAAACTATGTTAATATCTTATTCTGTTTTAATGTTACGAAATTTTTAAAGTATTTTTGAATTTGGACAAAAGTGACTGATTGGCAACATCTGTGATGTCATAGAGACAATTTTAACAAAACGTCTTTAAATTTGTTAAAAAATTACTTGGACTTTTTATCATTGTAAATGTGACGTACTTCAAGAATAAAACTAAATGTTTTCTTGTAAATTATATATTCCACCCTACCTGAATAATGAACCAAAAATGTTTGATAATGTAAAGAAAGTGTGATTAAATTCATAAGAAATACATAAGGACTGTGCTGGAATTGCCTTGATGACATCACCAAGCTGAAGGACAGTTACTGTACGAGGTGTTTTCAAGAACATTTTTTTACTCTTTAAATTGTTATAACTTCTAAACGGAATAAGATTATATTAACATAGTTTTTTTACCACTTTGTTTCTACAAATTTTCTCTATCATATATGAAAAAATGAACATTCATGGGAATATTCCTTTAAATGTATAAATCAGCTGAACGATTTACAAACTGAACTTGACTGCTGAGGGGAAAGATAGGATTCCGAGTCAACCAGCTTTACAATTTCTGGACCGAACAGCCGAACCCGTAATTATTTTTTTCAGATTAAAATGTGGTTTGCTTTCATCAAAATTAATAGCTGTAACATATTCTGATAATGATGCACAATGATTACAATCTGTTTTCTTTCGACCTACCATTTTCTGACTACACATTTATTTTTATACACCAAAGAGGAAATAACGCATTTTCCAAATGGAGCACGTGACTTATGACCAATTTTCACAAGGAAATGTATAAAGCCCCAACTACCAGCGACGTGACCAGGGTACAAAGTTAATGTGTGTGTGTGTGGGAAGAAAGAAGGAAGGGGGAGGGGTAGGGGAAACAATGAAGGGGTTCAATGTACGAATATTTTAGTAGACATAAGCGGCAAATACATTTAAAGGATTAGTTTACCCACTTTCCAAAAAATTCCTAGGCATATGCATGCTTTCATTGTTTGCAATCTGTTACACCAGCAGTACCAATCAGTCAATACAATAAACGTAACGAAGTCCCAGTAGTTTTCAATGTGAGGGCACTCTTCTAAATTACTTATGGGTTATTTGGAAGGGGTTGGGAATTTAACAACAGAGCCACGAGTAACGGTCAAGTCGTCTCTTTCTTTTTACCTATAATTATATATATATATATATATATATATATATATATATATATATATATATATATATATATATATATATATATATATATATATATATATATATATATATATATATATATATATATATATATATATATATATATATATATATATATATATATATATATATATATATATATATATATATATATATATATATATATATATATATATATATATATATATATATATATATATATATATATATATATATATATATATATATATATATATATATATATATATATATATATGTATATATATATATATATATAAATATATATATATATCTATATATATATATATATATATATATACATATATATATATATATCTATATATATATATAAATATATATATATATATATATATATATATATATATATATATATATATATATATATATATATATATATATATATATATATATATATATATATATATATATATATATATATATATATATATATATATATATATATATATATATATATATATATATACATATGCATATGCATATACACATATATACATATATATTGATATATTTTTTTCCGTCAAGGAGTTGTTGCATTTCAAAGATTGTGCGAGTGTGTTAAAAAGTGACCTCACAGTGTACAGTGTGATGTCATAAAAGCATGATCCAAGACAATTCCATGTATTTCTATCAAACAAAAGAGTGTTTTTCTTTTACTTAGAGTGAGAGGTTCATGAGCAAATGGGCATGGTTTCCTCCGGCTTATGAAGTGCAGGTTATAAAAGCCATTTCAATAAATAAACAAAAAAATCTTTAGTGATTTAGGAAGAGGTAATTGATTTTAAAAGAAATACACAAACATTGTCTTTGATTTGCGTTGAGGACATCACACTCTATACGCTGTTCAGATGACATCACACTATATACGCTGTTCAGTTGGCATCACACTATATACGCTGTTCAGTTGACATCACACTATATACGCTGTTCAGTAGACATCACACTATAAACGCTGTTCAGATGACATCACACTATATACGCTGTTCAGATTACATCGCACTATATACGCTGTTCAGATGGCATCACACTATATACGCTGTTCAGTTGGCATCACACTATATACGCTGTTTAGATGACATCACACCATATACGCTGTTCAGATGACATCACACTACATACGCTGTTCAGATATCACTTTTCAAGACAATCTACGCAACCTTTGAAATGCAATAATTCCTAGATGGAAAAAGACGGCATTATTTTACACCAAATTGCTATCTTTATCCTATTGTTTGCAAAACGCCCTCTTAAAGATAAAAGGTACAATCAAGAATATTTGCATGCGCATCCTTGGCACAAGTAAACATGTTTTTTGTTAATACTCAGCTGCCCAGGGTCACGGTGCCCTAATTTTCAGCAACACAATATATTTTCGGGACAACTTTGTCCATACTAACGAGACTGAGGAAAAATATTAGTTTAAAGTTATCAACTTAGGCCAGGTATACAGGGTAAAGGAAGCTTTCGAAAAGTGGAAGCACGACCTCTTAAGCATTTCTCAAGTCATATGTCACCCATCCCAATTAGTAGATAGAATGAGTGCGCCAAAAACAACAAAGTAAAGTAAAGGAGGCCCTTCATTAAAAGAATATATTTAAAAAATGGCACTTTTCCAATGGAGACGTAGGCTACACATTCCTGACTTACACAGGACTGACAAAATCGCCAGTTTCACACTATTTGGAGAGTAATTGAGAAACACTTTCCATTCTTAAAGAGGAAGTTTTGTCATTTTTCGGAAAAGTTTTTTGGGGGGAGGGTGGATGGGGGGCGTTTCTCCAGTGCCCCGCTTCCTACACCTATGCAGGTTTAGGCCTATAGGCCTATTTGAGGACGGACCCCGCACTGACCCCGAGTAAATTCTAGATTAGCGATGCCAACAACAACATCGATATTTCGATGGGCCTCCGACAGCCGTCACCACCTCACCCTCTCGTGGGCTCCAACATATTGCGCCATATTACTGTCTATATGCAGCATTACACAATTTACCGACGTTGATGGGGAAAATGAAGCAAAAAGACAAAAACGTATTTGCGTTTTAGTTTAGCTATACTGCTGTACTACATGCTTTGGAAATACGACACTTGGAAAGTGCAGCTCAGATCCCGGGACCCCTCCCCAGCTTTCAAACATCTTCCGCCGCCCTGAACATTAATATAGATAGATAAAAACGACATCTCGGTTGCTGCACAATCTGCGAAGAAAGTGTTCCCAAGATCAGAAGCGGCGGAAGATGTTTGAATATGGAGAGAGCGGGAGGAGGGGTGGAGGGGGGGGAGGGGGCAGGGGGGAGGCACAGAATCCAAGGGGCACTTTCCAACTGTCGTATTTTTAAAGCGTATAGCACAGAAGTATAGTATAGCATAGTATAGTATAGTATAGCATAGTATAGTATAGTATATATATATATATATATATATATATATATATATATATATATATATATATATATATATATATATATATATATATATATATATATATATATATATATATATATATATATATATATATATATATATATACATATATATATATGTATATATATATATATATATATATATATATATATATATATATACATATATATATATATATATATATATATATATATATATTATATATATTTATATATATATATATACATACGTAAATATGTATGTATATATATATATATATATATATATATATATATATATATATATATATATATGCATGTATGTATATATATATGTATGTATATATGTATATATATTGAACTATTTTCGTTTAAAATTCGGTAAAATAGAACAATTTTATACTAAAATCTACAAAAATTAGATAATTTATAGATCATAAGTCTTGAAATCAGAAGGATTTAGACTTATAGATCATGATTAGCTAATTATATTGGTCATGAATCGAAATATTTTTATTGTCTAGAATAAAGTGAAAAGCATATATGGGGTCCTTAGAATCATCCATTATTTTCTTGGTGAGAATTCATGTAACTCAGTATAAAGGGATTTCATCACGTGACTCATAACTCAACTAGACTCCATTTTACAGGGAAGCAGCGTCATTGCGTTTCACGCGTCTTCACACAGCTCAGTCACGTCACACGTACAGCAAACATACCTACCAAAACCACTTCAACCGTAGGTTGAAAGTCGTTGCGTCGTACAGCAGAAACCCACTTCGAACGTCGGATCAGGATCAGATGGAAATCAAGCAAATATATTTGTATTCCCCCGCCCACATCTGTTAGTGCAACCAATGGCACAGAAAGATTCTAGCATAATTATCTTACAAAAAATAATCTTATATAACAACATGCAAATGTATGTAAGTCAAATTAAGTGTAAAGCAGACGACAGTAATTTTGACCGACAAAATGGCGATGTAAACAAAGTTACGTGACCTCGTCAGCTGAAACACCCTAATAACAGTGTAAATTAGACCAGATGGCTCAAATTCACACCCAGTCTTCAGTGAGTCAGTGGTAAGGGTCCCCATTGTATGTTTTGTAAGTATTTTGCTTGATATTTGTGTTACTTTTTTTAATCTGTCAATAAACAGTCCGGTTCGTATACCCCCGATCGAGAGAGCAGCTTTGTTCTCCCGATCGAACCCCCTTTACAGAAGTATCCCACAATGCATCTATCCAAATTCAAAGTTTGTATAGGAATAACATAAGAATCAGACACATTTCGAGCAGTCGAGCGCGGGGAACTCAACCACTGTGAAGGGTTCAAATTTGTCTTCACTATTTAAAATAATGGCATATGGATTATTTTTTCACCGTGCGCTTTTAAAATTCACCGTGCGGTTTTCGAGAAATTCGAAGAAAAGTGATGAGTTCTTATTATGTGTTTCGTGAAATTATGAGAAATAACTTGGGGATTTGTGAAAATATTTAGCAATAAGTGCGTGGCAGTAACGAAGCTGTTTTACTTTCGCGAAATTAAAACCTTCAATGAAACGACTGATAAGCATCTATGACTGAAACTTCACAATACAAATGGCGGATTCCATATATCACTGTAAGCTCAGTGCGCATGCTTGAGTCACCCGATCGGGGGACTTATTGAGTCCCCCGATCGGCGGTACGAGCCGAATTGATCAAAAGATGAATTATAATACGGGGATTTAATCATATTTTAATTTGTTTAAATAAGACCATTTTTATCTATATATGGGGCACCTTTTCAACTTTACAAAGAAAATGGGGAACGGCAGTTAGTTTAAGTCATGAAAATTGCCCCGAGTCCAAATAGTAAATATTGCCCTGCATGGCTCATTTCAAAGATGCCCACTAATGGAATTTGGGGTGGCTCGCACACTATAGAAAGGCCCTATTTTAAAGAATTTTTACACATGCATTAAAAGCTAGAAAAACAAAGGAAGGCAGAGGCGAAGGCTTTTTACGTATGAAAAAGTCCAATATGTAGGGCTGTTGGGCCCCTAACTTTGTCTTGAGGTAATTCATAATAGTGTATGCCTGCGAAGCGCGTGAAATTTCATGTAGGGCGATATCTGTATTACTTTCTTTAATGAAATATCAGGTATATAGTATTGGTGGAAAAAGCTTTTTAATGTTTGAAATAGCATGTGAAAAAATTGTCCTCTTTTAAAAGGGCACTTTTTCTTCTGAAAAGGGGCATTTTTCTCTCTTTAAAAAGGACACTTTTTCTCTCTGAAGACTAGGGCACGTTATAAACTTTTGAGAAAAGTGGGGACACGTGCCCCCTGTTCCTCCAGTTCCGCCACCTATGCCCAAGATGAAATCTGTCTTTAAATCATGAACTTATTGCCGAAGAAAAGGGGGTGAGGTATCCATACCTCACTTCTCAGAAATAACGTTAGATACTTAGGAATAATCCACCGCATCGAGTCAACTTTTGAACGTTGACATAAGAAGTCACGGTTGTATACCGCTTTAAGTTAGCTGTTCAGCATCCTGTAAGTTCGCCTGTCCGGACCCATCCATCCACATGCAAAGGCCCGATCATGAATGAAACCACGACCGATCTAACTCACTTATTCTGTATTTTTAATTTATTTTGTAAACTGTTCTTTTCTGTTTTATATTCACCAGTTTACCCCACCAACGGTGCGCCGTGTGTACTCATTACCAGTCAGTTAAAAACGACATACTCAAACACAAGCTAAACTTGCGTAAGTTGTGTTTGTGTTAAATAACCCTTGTTTACATTCAATACATCTAATGTATAATCTGACGATATATTTTATTGAAGTTTTTTTGGCGAGAGTTCGTAATTATATAATGATTAACCGGGAGGTTGTCGTGGCATGTACAACGGACTTTGATCCTTAATCCTAAATACGTGTAAGCCCTAATAAACCTGTTAAGCTCGGTGCCACACTATACAGCTATAGCTGTATGGAACTTAAAAACTAACTTACGTTCTGAGATCTGCCAGCGATTATAATTATGCCGAATGAGTGCAATATTTCATGGACTGATGGAGGGAGTTATTCCGTAACAAGGTAAGCGTTCAGACTGTCAGTGGAAATTAATTTTTGAATAAAACCAAACATAGTTTAGTTTACTTTGATGAAGATTTTGATAGTTGCAGCTATCCAGGTTCAAAGTTGTATATTACCAGATTGCAGTATTAGTTCACATGACAGAAATACGTGAGCCACGAAGTGGGCCTATTGTATGTTATATTTGGGATTCCCCTGCCCTTTTTGAATATTTGTATCCTTGAGCTCGGCCCTCAGGCCAGAGTGGTTTACCCCCACCAGTGTTGCGCCACTGGGTAGGGTTGTTGTTCCCATTGTTATTCAATCATTTCTGATAATTATGAAGCAAAATTCTAGTAATGCCGAAAGTTTCTTTCTTCTCTTTTTAAGCAAAAAATTGCTTATTTTGCTGTAGGAAAGTAAGCGTTCGTTTGAGAAAGTGAAAGTATTGCCTCTAATAGCTGAATAGTGAAGGGAAATTTGGCCCGATTCTTCCCGAAATATATTTCCTAAAACTGTAGTGCTGCCGTGCTACGAAGTCGCCAAATTTTACTGTGACAAACATACATATTCTCAAAGGTGTTGAAGATTGTCACTGATACAGGCATTGACAATAAACCGATTTAGCAGTTCAGTATGGCTTATCCACGGCACCGTATGTGTATACGATTATATATACCGCGCAAGGGAGATCTGGGTGAATACCTTCAGTATGAATTTACTGAACCATGCAACTATATTTGATTCTTCGCATATGCAGTGTCCTTCCAATCCAGTACTGTCTTTGTTGCAATATTCTGTTTTTTAAAAACAAGTTATGAACCATTTCTACTGCAGTGAAAGGAACACACTTAAATTTTGCATGAGTCTGATTGAAGGTATACTTCTTGTAATCTGCGGCGAAGAAGACAAGTCAGGTAAGAACCAATTAATTGTCAGGTAGGCTTAATTGAAGATTATTTACATGAACCCGAGCCATGACGTCGGCATATAACATTTGACTGTTTGAAGATTAAAGTTTGTAAATTACACTAATCCGTTCTAGATCAGTATATTATAGGTATGTTCTGACACTGAGTATGATGTTAGGTATGGCAGTATGAAAATAATGACGTTATCGGGGTATGACAGTATGACGTTAATCGAGGTTTGACGTTAATCGGATATGACGTTAATCAAGCTATGACACTGAGTATGACGGTAATCGGGGTATGACAGTATGACGTTAATCGAGGTATGACACTGAGTATGACGTTAATCGGGGTATGACGTAATCGAGGTATGACACTGAGTATGACGTTAATCGGGGTATGACAGTATGACGTTAATCGAGGTATGACGTTAATCGGATATGACGTTAATCATGATGTTAATCGGGTATGACCATGACACTGAGTATGACGGTAATCGGGGTATGGCAGTATGACGTTAATCGAGGTATGACACTGAGTATGACGTTAATCGGGGTATGACGTAATCGAGGTATGACAATGAGTATGACGTTAATCGGGGTATGACGTAATCGAGGTATGACACTGAGTATGATGTTAATCGGGGTATGACAATAACGACGTTAATCGGGGTATGACAGTATAACGTTAATCGGGGTATGACACTAAGTAGACTTTAATCCGGGTATGACACTGAGTATAACGTTAATCGGGGTATGGCAGTATGACGATAATGACGTTGATTGGGGTATGGCAATATGATAATTAGAAATTTCCTTGTTAGAAACAACTACTCTACTTGAGTCGTTCAATATATATGGTAGATATTTCAAACTAATGGATATAAAGAAAACTGCCCATACTTGGGCATAATATTGACACACTAGAATATTAGCAATCTGTAGAGCGCATACCTCCGCCCCGTTGCAATTCCAACATGTCTAGATTAATTGTAGAGTTCATTTAATCCCCATACTCAATATAATCTACCTCAGAATTCCTAGGCCCACCAAGATTCATCCCCGAGTTGTGATCTGTAATGAACATCTGCAATCTGAACACTTGAAGATTATCTTCTTACTGATTTCTTCCAATTAGGGACTTACTATTGTTTTAAGCTTTATTCAGGCAAAGCATTCATTCAAGGGCGGGGAGGAGGGAGGTCCGGACCCCTCCCCCTTTTGAAAGTTTCACCAAAATAATTTATAACACCAAAACCATATATTTTCACACAATTAAACCATTTTCAGTATTAAACTTATATCCTTTCTATTTCTTTTCATCTCTGATGATTGATATTTATTCAATATATATTTGTCCAGATTTTTGAATTTCTTATTATTTGTTTTATGCTGGCGAAATAACAACAGTTTGAAAAGTATGAGGGCTCCGTCCCCTGGACCTCATATGAAAACTTCTTTTCTCGAAAACAGAAATAGCTAATACATTTTTGTAAGATGATTTGTAACAAGCATCATTCGGGGGACCTGAGGGTCTGCGGCGGAGCCTTTTTGAAGATAGATACATTGTCTCCTTAAATTCGGTGAAAATATTTGTTTAAACAAGTACTTTCAATTTCGTTCTCTTCTTTACTTCTTTGAAAAACGTTTTCTTCAAATTTTAAAGACGGGAAGCAGCGTTGTCTGGCATGTCTGGCATGTAGTGAGACTTCGTCTTGAGGAAATTGAAGAGTTGTCAGGACCAGGTCTGATCAGATCAGGATCAGTTGTGAACCTTTTTAAGACAAATACATATGTCCGATGGTTTCTATTAACCTGAATTCAAAACCGTGGAATTGACCCGAGCTGCAATGAAGGAAGCTTCTTGCGGCTCTTACCCCCGTTGCCTTTCAGTGGTGAAAGCAAAAGGATAATCGTCCAAATTCGTATCTTTGCACCTAATTCAACCAGCTTTACAGGGTCAGCCGTATTATTCAACTTTCAGAAAGGAAAAATCGAATTAAAGAAATTTAAGAGACTTCTTACTTTTTCAGAAACTGGCCGAGGATAATCTGATAATGGTCTATCTCTTTTTGCAGAGGTTTAATGACCTTCTAAAAGCTCTTGAATGGACATTTCCTAGTTTTAAATGATATCATTTCAATCGAATGTTTACTATTGTTTACGAATGTTTGCTATATTCTATGTTTACTTTACTTACATGGCTGCACGGGGAAACTGAAAATGATATTAAGAGGACGCTCTATAAAAAGAGCAAAACCATGAAAAAGACTGGTTTATATTAAGCGGAAAATTGCAATACTGAGTTGAGTTTTTATCAAAGTACAAGTTGCTCCAAAATCTCCAATTTTCGGCGATAATTTCTTTCATTTTGGGGAAAAATTTCCTTCATTTTTGGAAATTTTCTACACTTTTTCGTTAAATTTCCGGATAGTTTTTTCGATTTCTGGAAGATTTATCTTCGGTTTTCAAGATTTTTTTTTCTTCTATTTTTGTGTATTTTTGTTCTTCTGATTTCAGGGAAATTTCCTTTAATAATCAGAAAATTTTGCTCATTTTGGGGTATTTTTGCCAATTTTCGGGAAATTACTTTCATTTCCAAACAATTTTCATCGATTTTGGAAGATTTCATTCTTTTTTGTGCAGTGTTTTTTAATTTGTTATTTTAAGGGAATTTCCTTTTGATTATCGGGAAATTTGGCAAATGTTTGCAATGTTTTTTTCAAAAGTATAGTGTACCTTGAAAACAAAATGCACACTCCTAATGGCCCAATCACTCTACACATATTTGTACACAATGCTTATAGTGCATGGATCGCACACCATCAAATTTAGGACCATTTTTACGACTTGACTTTGGATCCCACACCTGTTCCCCCCCCCCACACATTTTTAAAATTCTGGATCCACCCTTGTCATTGTTTGAGTTCCTTTATTCAAGTGTTGAAGACTCACATTCCACCATTTTCCATTCATGGCAGAAATCAAATGTTTCATTTTCTTCCAGAGACTACTTGATGTAAGTATCTTTGCGTCTAGAAAATGTAATGTTGGATTTCTTTTCATGGTATGAAGTCATTGTTTAACAGTTTACCACATTCTATTGGAAAGTTTTAACTGTCTTGACAGACCTTACCCTAAACATCCCTACCCCTCAATTTCTGCCCTTCCCTGTTCCAATGTCCCAAATTGTAATCACTGTTTTCTTATGCAGTAGCAAAACCAATTTGATTTACATCCAGTTATTAGTTCTTGAGATATCTTGATGACAGACAAAAAAACAAAAAAACAAACAAACAAACAGAAGCGAAAACATAATGTCCGTCGAACTTCGTTGTCGGAGGTAATAAAGACCAGCAAAAACGCTGTTAACTTAAATGGTAAATAATCGAGCGATTTTGAAGACGCGTTTGCCACAGGGAAGTGACACTTTAGTGGTATAACAAGTGTAAACTGTGTTTCGATGAAAGTATTCGGGGTTTTTACACGTTTCTTTCTCTTTTCTACAGTGGGTTGTTTCTTGCTGTGTTTGTGTGCTGAGGTGTAGCTTCTCTGATCAGAATTCAAGATGTACAGGAAAATATGTACTTCGCTGTTCTGGGCACTGATTCTGGCTGAAATCTTATTTTGATGATACAAGTGTACGTCGCAGCCCCAGGTAAAACCTCAAGAAGAAAATTAAGGAGAAGTCTGATCATAACTTCAAGAATCCAATGAGGCCGAGAATAGCAGTTAACTACAATATTGGGAACCCGAAGAATATGCAATATAAAAGAAGCAAATCATCTTTGAATCTAAATAAGAGAGAATCAGCATTCCCTCAAAGACTACTAATGGACATAAATTCGCCAAGTTCAACGACAAAATACCTGACGTGCAGAGATATCGACAGAATGCAAATTGTCGATATCATAGGGAAAGGAACAACCAAGGAGGTCTTCTTGGGAGAAGTAGATGGGAAGGAAATGGCGGTGAAGATGGTAACATCACATGTGCAGGACATAAAGACCTGTTTGAACAAACGCGGATTTGAAATGGAGGATGAGTGTTTTGTGCTGGCTAACTACAAACTAATGAAGGAGATCAGTTTGTTAATGCAGCTGGATCATGTTAACATTGTGAAGGTATGTTAATATCCTCTATTGCCAGTTACCATTTCAATCATTTAATGAAATGAGACCACAGATACTTCAGACCAGTCACTGTTATAGTAGTGATGGTGACGGATGGTGATGGTTGTCACCATGGTAGTGGTTGTAGTGATGATGTTGATAGTTGTCACGGTGGTAGTGGTTGTGGTAATGATGGTGATGGTTGTTACGATGGTAGTTGTTGTGGTGATGATGGTGATGGTTGTCACGATGGTAGTGGTTGTGGTGATGATGGTGGTGGTTGTCACGATGGTAGTGGTTGTGGTGATGATGGTGATGGTGATGGTTGTCACGATGGTAGTGGTGATGATGGTGATGGTTGTCACGATGGTAGTGGTTGTGGTGATGATGGTGATGGTTGTCACGATGGTAGTGGTTGTGGTGATGATGGTGATGGTTGTCACGATGGTAGTGGTTGTGGTGATGATGGTGATGGTTGTCACGATGGTAGTGGTTGTGGTGATGATGGTGATGGTTGTCACGATGGTAGTGGTGATGATGGTGATGGTTGTCACGATGGTAGTGGTTGTGGTGATGATGGTGATGGTTGTCACGATGGTAGTGGTTGTGGTGATGATGGTTGTCACGATGGTAGTGGTTGTGGTGATGGTTGTCACGATGGTAGTGGTTGTAGTGATGGTGATGGTTGTTACGATGGTAGTGGTTGTGGTGATGATGGTGATGGTTGTCACAATGGTAGCAGTGGTAGACGATGGTGGCATTAACAACAATTTAGGATGACGATGTCAGCATGTATCCTCACCAGCAGATTATAATAGCCTTGTGCAAACCCAATTTGGACGGAGGTTGTATATTTTTTGTTTATCTGTTTGACCGTTTGTCTGTTTTTCATCAATATATCTCAAGAACTGATATGATTGGATATTGATTAAATTTGGTGTATACTTTGTTTACTGCTTAAGGAAGAATAAATTAAAATTGGAACAAAATGGAAGGGCAGAAATGGAGGGGTGCCATTAGGGTGAGATCTGTCAAGGGTTAGCTGATACTTTTCAATGAAATGTGTTGAACATTGAATTCATGTCTTGAAAGGAAATCCAAAAATAAGTTGTCTGGACTCGAAGAAAACCAAATCAAGTGGTTTCTGGTATTAAACAAAAACTAAACAATTGATTTCTTTGCCAAAAAGAACACAAATAATTAATGCCTAGCCTGAATAAAACTGAAAACAATGATACAACCTTGGAAGAAATTCAGTTGGAAGGTAGATAATCCTGAAGCATTAAGAAAACACATGGGCAATACATATTAAAATTAAGAAATAGATTATTTGGGGATTAAATGCATAGTAGGCCATGGTGGGGAATGAACAGTGGGAGAGTGAAAACATGCTAGTTAGTATTGTTTTTGTGTTATCATTAATTTCACCAAGGATGTGTGCATCTTGTCATTACAACTGTTTCATGTACCTATATCGTTATGACTCATATATACTATCACCGTCTATCTATATTATCACCACCATCTTTGTATCAGCATTGTTATCATCATCGTCAATATCAACATCATCATTATCGTATATATGCTATACAGCCAGATAATATAACACCTCGAGACGAGTAAATGCACAATTCTTTATTTTGTATTTTTGTTGATTGCGCGGAAATTAGAAGCCATTTCATTTTTCGCTCACTTGACAAGACAACGGAAGTGCATACGCATGATAAGAGGAAGCAATGGCGGATGAATAGCAAATAATCCCAGTATTCACTTTGTTTGATCTTCTCATAATTTCAGCGCAGCTTGGCTTACTTATTAACAGTACCGTCATAGCATATGGCAAACAACTAATGACACAACATTCTTGGCTTTCTTGAGAATGTTCTTTGTCGTTTTTAGCACGTATATTTTACTGTTCAGTACGTTATGAAGTGTGAGTAAGTCAACGTTTGCCAACCCTAATCAAAGTTAATCAATTGCTATGTAATTGATAATCTTGAAAATCCTTTTTATGAAATACAGTACAATAATCCAATTAATTTGTAGAAACTGGATGTTATATACATTCTTTAGGACTAATAATTTCACACGTTCAAAACAATATGCAAATTGTTTGATGTCAAATGAGAAAGCATTGTAAAACTATTATTTCCTACAGTTTCTGAATCCAGCTGGTTTGTTGGTGTGACGGGTCCCACTAAGTATAATCAGGGAGCTGGAAAGATTTTTATTGCCAAGCACAGTTATTTTGTTTTTTGTCTTATGTTTAAGGACCATGGCCTTTACCAAGTTTTCAAACGCGGGTTGACCTCATTTTAATATGCCAATGTTATATCAATGGTCCACAAGTTCACCTTGTATGAAAGAGGGCTTCAAAAGGTTTGTAACAGCTGAACAGTGGCATAGCTACCGTGTTACGGGCCGGAACGAGTGTAGTCAGATAACATCTGACCGTAGTATACGCTATAGCCGCTACATGGCTGCTATAGTCTGAAAACGTTATATAGGCCTACCTTATAACGTTGAAACTGCTGCATTGGCTTATCATAGAAGCATAGATAAATTTCGACTACGCGCTAGAAAAACTAGGCCTTTTCGCGACAATCGCAGGTCAACTTTTGCAATGCCTTTTATCGTCATGGATCACTTTTACGTAATACAAAATAAATAGATATATGCAATGATACTATATTGAGACTTTCACTTACGTTTTGTGCGTGAGTTTAATAGAGGAAACTGAAAAATTGCGTTTTGTGTAAGAGCCTCCGCTACTGACTTATCTTTCAAACAACGCCTTGAATGGATGCATCTAATTAGTTAAAAAGTTGCCGAACAATAGAGCGTCGGTGAAGTCAACGTGCGTAGAGCATTATATCAAACACTGCGCGCATTTACTGACGAACATTTTCAAAACAGCAGTGCCAGCGCACTCAGGTGATACGCGCACTAAATGTGTACGCGTTTTAAAAAGTGAGGTATTTGCGAAGTAATCGGAATTTCATTCTTCTGTAATTTAGGTGTTTTTTTTAAGATACAAAATGTTCATCATTTCATTTGTATTTTAGTTTGAAAGATACTTTAAAGTTTCAAGACGCACTTTAAAGTTTCAAGACGCTAATGAAATTAAAATCATAGGTCGTAAGTACGTTTGTTAGTTTTGAGAAAGGTTTTTAATTCATGATTATGTTATTTGTTGTTGTCTGAGTGGTTTTCAACATTATTATCAGAGATCGTGACGTCATTCGCGTGACGTCATTTGCCCTATACTACGTATAGGCCGAAGGCCGAGTGTCGAAACTCCTATACCTACAGTGTTACGAAATCGTGAAACTTTTTTAAGTCATCCACCCATGTTGGTTCCAAGTGAGGGCAGTAGAGAGTCAAGCTTTTAAAAAAATAAAAAATAACAAAGAAATGTGTAAATTTTTACTCTACGCAAATTGTTGATTTAAAATTTTGTTGTTACGGATTTAATTTTATCTTTACTTTTTGTGCACTTTGTCATTAATATAGCAACTTTGATTTTGGCGTTATCTATGGATCAAATTCGAAAAAAAACTGACAAACCATATGCCATGCACACAATGCATGCAGGTACTTTTCGCGATACCGGTACGGGCCAGTACGGTACCGTATACTATGCCGATGCGTTTATTACTCATTGTTTGTCTGAACATGACAGATTGAAACGTTAAACTTAAAGCATTTTAAGGAATTACTGCCTAGCCTTATCGATGCCGTTATGCATTACGCCTAGGCCCTAACCTAGTTGGTGAAGGTCGGCCAACACCGTAGGCCTATTAATTAATAATAATTTAACGTTAGCGATGGGCCTAGCCACATTACGTCCCCGATGTGATGATTATTGCTGTCGGCCGTTTAATAAAGGCTAGGCTTGCCAAGTGCGTACGTAGTCGGACATCTGGGGTCCTAGACTGCTTGAGATTTGCAATGTAATATTAAGTAAGGTGGATCTAGGCCTAGTTATTGAAGCCTAGTTTAGGGTCGGGATTCTCGGGTAGTATGAAAAATGACTGAAGAATTACAAACTTAACCTATTCAAATTCAGACCTAACCGTTTGGCCGACATTCTTGCAAGACCAAATGCAAGTTAGAACTTAACTAACAAGAATTTAGGCTATGATTTGCTTCAGATTAGCTGCCCAGACCTAACTTGATTCGCCTGGTGTTTGTTGTGTATACTGCTTGAATTTTAAACAAAACTTTGTACATAATTCATGAGGAATACTGGAAACCCATATTTGTGAAATTAATATTATTTACGCCAAACATAAGGTGAAGGCAAATAGCTATGTAGGCTACACACTAGCTCTATGACACATGCATGCTATTATTGTTACAGTTGGGTTTATTTTGTCAGGAAAAGCTATTAACTCTTCTTATCCGTTTATCATGTTCAACCCAATGAATTGGGTAGCTTTGCCATGCCTATCTCAAACCTAAGAAGCTGTCTGGTGTTGAAGGGGAAAACATTAAATAATTCAATTGTGTGTAGGGTAAAGGAGGTAAACATTGTAATTACTACAGGAAATATATATCAATTGACTCAAACAACTGGTACAGATTACATGAAATGGTGTGTAAATTCAGGTGTCTAAAACAGATTAACACATATTAATCTGCCATAAACGTCTAAAAAGTATTCCTTTAAATTTTCATGTACATTTATGATAGAGGAATTGGGACTTAATTTTGGAGGCAAGCAATTTACAAAAGAATAAGTAAAAAGCTTTGACATCACAATTTAGATTTAGATTTACTGCAATAGTCACCTGTAAGAATTTAACTTTAACAACTGACAATCAACTTTACAAACATTCCTGGCAGTTTCCTTGTGAGACATCTTCTGTGGATGACCATACTGCCATAAGTCCTCTACTTATCATCACTACAGCTTTAGCTGAAATCAGCAAACTTTGTGAAAATGATGCTGATGAAGGTATAGATAAACTACCAGACTACAGTATGTTATTATTTCACAATGTGAAATTTTAAGAAAGAAACAAATTTCCTCACCTAATAGTAATACTATAGACCCTCGTGGTTGTCAAGTGTGGCCTATAGTCAACTGAGCTAAGCCTTGTAAAAGACATGTTGAAGTGTGATTTTTTTCATGACTGTTAAATGCAAACAAAAGCCTGATTTTGATGTTAAATATTTAGTCTTGGGGTTTGTGTCTCTTTTTGGTTATGCAGACAAATTTCTATGAAAAGGGTACACTAAAATTACCATTTCATTTCCTCATAACCTGTTAACAGTACATTCCACTGCCCGAGAAAATTATCGTGCATGTTGTTATTGTTGCAAATTCTAATTAACAAATCGATGAGCAGCTTAAAGGCTTGAAGCTTTCTCACATCAATACCTAACGTTAGGCTACCAAATTGCAAATGGTTTCACACAATGTAGCCCGGGCCGGAGTACACTAACGTTACATTACTGTAGCCTGGCTAGCCAACACAATGCCCTATGATTACCTCGGCGACACTTTTTTGAAAGCAATTAATTGCTACATACATGTCTGAATAAAATAAGATTTGATAAGCAACTTATTCTTGTTCCTAAATAAAACTTATTATTTCCCATATTTGTCAGCGTTTACGTCGGTCAGTTAAGGTCAAACTAACGGCATACGTACGGCGTTAGCTTCAGACTGTTCAACAACAACTGGCATTATTAAGATAGCACATTATTTAAGGTCTACTGAAATTGTTCAAGACATGTACTAGTTTAGATCATTTATCCTTTATCAGAAAAGTTGTTAGCGTGGTATTTATCTTGAAATATATTTAGGCCTAAGTTAGTAAGGACGATACATGCAGCATGCCTGTCTACAAGCTAACGCTGCGTTAAAGTGTTGTCGCCCTGCATGTACTGTAAAAAGAAATTGTTGTTTTTGTGGTTTTGTTAGAAATAAAATTAACGTTAATCTTGATAAAAATAAAAAGTTATGATTAAAACTAAGATAAGTATAATAAATCTTAGTGTGTAAATAATTTCAGTTTTATTTTTAGGTTAATTTGCAATTTGCCTATTTTTTTTATATTGTGTCCAATTTTCAATGTACCGACATATCTGCTGCCCTCTCTTAGAACCAGCATGGCTGGAGGACGAACTAAAAAGTATCACGCACTGAGGTATAGGGTTTCGACTCTCGGCCTTCGGCCAATATAAAATATAGGTCGAATGACGTCACACTCTCTGGTATTATGCGTTGTCTCACACAGTATGCAAGTATTGCCTTGCAAGCAGTGCCAACTGAGTGAGATGTTTATCTCACTAGGGCCCCTATAGTATACAGGTATAATGTTTTGTTTATATTTCTTATAGGCGTTTAATTGAGCATGATAAGTACGTTTGATGCATGACCATTTCATTCAACAGCTGCTTGGTTTCTGTGTGAGGGGTGAGACGCACTCAGGATCGCTGAACGACCACGGCGTTATATCTTTAACTCAGAGGGGCGCCAAACTCAATAGTATAAACTACAAAAATTAACATGGCCTGAGAGATGGCAAGTGAGTATATTACATATTTGTTGTCATGTTTGGTTTCTCGTGGATGCGTGGAAACATGCGATCTAAGGAAAATTCATTCAGGACCCAGAATCGGAATGGGATGCTTTAAGAGACGTGTCATCAAATCATGACTGGAGAGGGCCCATGGATGCTAAAGTATCAGAAATATGAAAATGCGTCCATTGTCCAATGTGTTGATTGTTGTCACAGTGATAATTATGATTAATTGATACTATATTCTGCAGTTGGGATTACACAATACCACAAAGAGCTACTGTGTAATAGGCCATAGTGCGTGACCATAGGCTTTGCAGTCAGACAGTACTAACTTTTGTGTTAGGCTACGGTAACATTAAGTTTACCATTGAAGCTTAGGCTTCATCTAAAGTTGCTTGCACTTACAAGTTCTTCGATGTTGATCGCAACTCGACCTGATGTCATGTATATAAGTGTCAGTTTAATTGATTTGATATGTTTTTAGTGCCGTTTTGCATCATATTTGTATGATGATTTCAGTGAAAGTTAGTTAAGTTTAGTTAGTTTATAGCAAAGGATAGTTATCAGGTTATTGTAACTGTTGATTAAGTCAAGGATTATTTTAATGCTTGTGGAATATTGAATTTGATATCCCGTTGGTGACATTTTTCAGTCTGATTGAATTGAGTTACAAATTGATTACATTGATATGGGAACTATGTTAGCTTCTCTGTGTCTTATATTCTTACCTATGCAATTGGCAATTAATGAACCTGTTTGGGATCATCATATTATGAAGGTATCAACTTATATGGTGATACCTTCATGTAAGGTGTCAACTTATTTCATAAACTTAGGTATTAGTAGAGTGCTTCCACACCACAATCAAATGGGTTTTTTTTGGCAAACTCACATTATGTGAGGGTTTCGTATAACATAACATAACAAGATTACGGGCTAAGAAGGGTTAGTCACTCCATAAAAAGCCCAAACTAACAGCACCACCACACACACACACACAAACATCAAAGACGCCCAGAGTTAGTGATGAATTAATCCTGTTGACTTTAAAATTGTTAACATAATTGTAGCTAAGTACCCACTCAGGCAAACCATTCCACACATTAACAACTCTTTGCGAAAAGCTAAAACGCCGAATATCTATCCGTGAGAACTCTTTGGTCAACTTTAAACTGTTCTATATTCATGAGTCATATCCCATTAGACCAATTGCATGTTATCCTCATATTCAATAGTTCCGAAGCAGCCAATCAGTAATTTTCGTTCTTTACGTTATCGAGCGCGATTGATTGTCGTTACCGAAAATAACGTAATCGACTAATGAATATCTGGAGCTTCACATGTTGTTGTTTGAGGTCGCCAAAATGACCACATTTTGATGGTGTGGAAGCATACATCTATTACGAAGTGATATGACAATAATGACATAACAATCAAATCACTTGATACCATCATCAAATAAATTGACAAATAAGTTGATACCCTTATGATATAAGTTGATACCTTCATGATATAGGTTGATACCTTCATGATATAGGTTGATACCTTCATGATTTCAGTTGATACCTATAAAATGATACTTCCATGATATAAGTTGATATCTCCATGATTTAACTTGATACCTCCATGATATAACTTGATACCTCACAATATAAGTTGATACTTTAATGAAATGTGTTGACACCTTCATCAAATAAGTTGATACCTTTACCATATAAGTTGATACCCTCATCAAATAGGTTTATACCCTAATGAAATAAGTTGACATCTCCATCACATGTGGTATTTTTGGCGTTCCACACGTTCCTGCATAGATAACATCACGTCGGAACACTTGGGATATGGTCATGGTCATCATTCTAACATGCCTTAATGATTTATATATTAATCATAATTTCTTTATACATTAACCCTTTATAATCTTCTTTACGGCCATGTCCAATTGTTTTTTTACAGATGGTCATGGATGTAGCGGACCTAATAGAATACTGCCATTCTTCACCTATCGGCTCCATTCTTCTCGGCGACTTCAAAATGTCACAGTTCGTTGTTATTGATAAACGAATACGATTGGCTGATTTGGATGACGTCACAAATACGGAGCGCCCTTGCAAAAAGAACAGGGACTGCTATGTCCTGGGAGAACGAGTAGGTGAGAACATAATGTGGAGTCACTGATCAGGGCCGGAATAAAGCGGGGGCTGACGGGGTTGCAGACCCCAGGCCCCTGTCAAAAATAGGCCCACAAAATCATTGTTAAAAAATATTTTGTACCTCTTTTTTGGTACTTAGTGAAACAAATACGCCTACTAGGCCTGCATGTACGGTTGTAAATGCTTTGAAACGGTAATGACGATGAAAAGCACTGCGCATGTATTAGTACTGCGCACCCTTGACTTTTTTTTTAAATCCACGTAAGTCTATTGTTACACAGCGCCATTAAATCATTGAAGAACAGTTTCGCAATATAAAAAACAAGAAAAACTGTCATTTGATTGAGTTTCAATAGTCGTTCTCCAAGGCCTCTGATCAGAGCTGAGCCCTAGGCCCATCAAGTTCTTAATCCGGCCCTGTCACTGATCAGTCCAAATGCATGTGCTGGTAAAACTTACGTTTCATGCATGCTATATGCCATGTATACTATATGCCATGTGTGCAGGGGTACCGGTAACTATACTTCGAGCGCTGGGGTTGTAGCCTAAGTTAAATCCCGAGACAAATTTGCCTGACAAAAATTTGCACTTTCCCGACTTATCTATAAAGAATAAACATGTGTCTACAATCACGCAATATAGAACAATTGGGAACAACCAGTTGTATCGCGAAACATTTTGGAAAACACTGCTTGGGAAACAGTACTCTAGTACCAAAAACGACACTGCGGAACATCGTGTACCTTAAGGACCCTGGCGGCGTTTAGGGGCAAAGCCAAGGGGGGGTGGGGTCTGAAAAATTCTTGTTTTTGTTACCCAAAATGGCTTGACACTTGACAATCAACACACAACACAAAGTTTAATGTAATAGATAAAAAAAAGAATATTTTAAATTCTCACTGTAAAATCTAGCTTGCCATTTTTACTGTTTTAAACAGGCAGAAAAATGGAAGCGGGAGCCTAAGAAGCGCACAATTTACACAAATTTATGTGGGGTGGGGGTAAGTGGGGGAAAAGCGATCTCAAAGCGAAGCCCCAGGCAGCCGGGATGATGAAGGTTTCTTGTCTCCGATGCCCCCAAAATTGCTGAAAATCAGGTTTGCCATTTCTAAACAGACAGAGGAGAGATTTCCCCTAAAAATTGAGAACATACGGGCAGAATTGTGCAGGGGTTTATGGGTGAAGCCTTGGTCTGAAGATTTCTTGTTTTTGATTCCCCGCAAGCGATTAAAATCACTACAAACTGACAAAGTTTCAAAATGCCAATGAAAAATCGTGGGGTTCTGGGTCGAAGCAAGGGTTGGATTCAGGAAATTAAAGGCCCCATGGGTTCAGGGGTTAAAGCCACAAAATGGCTGAAAATCAACACAAACTGTGACTAAGTTCGAAAAAGTGATGATAAGAACACAATTTTAAATTCTCATGTTAATATCTACTCAGATAGGCATATATGGTTTACCCTTTCTAAACAGGCAGAGACAAATTTCTTCTAAAAATGCGGGCAAAATTTTGCAGGGGTTCATGGGTGAAGCCTTGTTCTGAAGATTTCTTGTTTTTTTTCAAATCAACACAAAAATCCAAAATGTAATTGATGAAAAGAAGACAATATGAAATCATAATGTTAAAATCGACACACATTACTCGATCTTTGGATCTCATTTGAATTTTAATCAATCAGTATATAATTTACAATTGATTTATCTAATTTGTCTGGATATAAAAATGTATGTGTCTAAATTGTAAATATTTAGCTGGAATAAAGTACTTCAAATGAATATTTACGACCCAGTTGCCCAACCCGTACCTAACCAGCAATATGCGGAGTCGAGTGGAGATTATATAGTATTTCTGATTTCAACAATAAAGCCCGACTAATTGCCCAAGTGTGATTAAGTCATTGAGTCAGTGATTGAATCGGGAGGACATGATTTTGCAGTACAGACAATTCGGGCATGATTGAGATGCATCTCTGATAAACAGTACATTTGACATTTGACATCTCTGCCCGACAAAATGCCCAAGTATATAATGTTGTCACCATCATGTCGAGTTGGCGGTCAGGAGGACATGACTGGGATTTATATTTAGACATTATACATCTCTGACCGACTAAGATCGGTGTCCGGTCAACTGGGGTGGGGTGGAGGGAGGTTCTACGGCGATGTTATCCAGAATATAAAAAAAAAAATTGCCAAGAAACAAAAACATAAATAACCATATATATTGATTTTCGTACAAATTTGTAAATACTGGGTCATATTTTTGCCCGACAAAATAGTCAAAGTTTTTAAGGGGTTAACCCCTTCCTTCCTACCCACCATCACACACACACATATACCAATAAGTTAAGTCTCTTGCTATAAGGCAATTTCCTTTAAATATTCTTGGTTTTTAATAATGAAATTTAAAGAAAATTTAATAATTTTACTGGAAAATTGAACAAGTTGAGGGAAATGGGCGTATTGTTATTTCTTGCACGAACTGACTTAACTTGAGGACATTCAATCATGAAATAAAAGATTAAAGCCAAATCATATTTTAATCGTGACGGTAATGTGCTATTTGTTTAGAAAGTTAGACATGTGACGATTTGTGAAAATCAGCAGTACAAGACGGACTGCCCTTTCTTCGCGTCATGTGGGTCTAGGGTGCAACCTAATAGTCTAACATGATAAACATTATTGGCTCTCTAGGTCCAAAGATTTATGAAATTAAAAATTAAACAAAGAATATTCACAACATGTAGAATATTTTCTCAACACTGTATCCACCTACCTCACCCCACCACGAATGTCGCCAGGAGTTTTTATTTTATTTTGTTTTTTTTCTGTCTAAGCTTCACGGTATTTGTCTGCTCTATGTCATGACCTCAAGCAGAGTGCCCAACAATGAGCAAAACTTCTTAAGTCGGGTATATAATCAAAATAAAATACAGGAACAAAAAATGTAAAAAGCAGAAAAGTGTGCCCATACTTCACTGTTTCATGAAAAGCTTTCAAAACTCTTTCATTGATAAACGTTAATCGGTTGTTTGGGAAAAAACTTTCTTGCTGTTATCTTACAGGTGTGCAATGTACCAATGGGACGTGTCAAGGAATTAACAGCCGGGCAAATATACTTATGGCGACGGTGGAACTTATCATGCCCCTGCTAGAAAACGCCCCGCCTTACATCGCGAATGAAACGGAAGACCTGGTGAGGCGCATGAGTCGAAACCAAATCGAAGTTACCCATCTAAAAGAAGAGATTGAAATCATCCGCAAATTAGATGAGAATGCTGTAGGTTGATAGCGTGCATCATTAGATGAGAATGATGTAGGTTGATAACGTGCATCATTAGATGAGAATGATGTAGGTTGATAACGTGCATCATTAGATGAGAATGATGTAGGTTGATAACGTGCATCATTAGATGAGAATGATGTAGGTTGATAACGTGCATCATTAGATGAGAATGATGTAGGTTGATAACGTGCATCATTAGATGAGAATGATGTAGGTTGATAGCGTGCATCATTGGATGAGAATGCTGTAGGTTGATAACGTGCATCATTAGATGAGAATGCTGTAGGTTGATAACGTGCATCATTAGATAGGAATGATGTAGGTTGATAACGTGCATCATAAGATGGGAATGATGTAGGTTGATAACGTGCATCATAAGATGAGAATGCTGTAGGTTGATAACGTGCATCATAAGATGGGAATGATGTAGGTTGATAACGTGCATCATTAGATGAGAATGATGTAGGTTGATAACGTGCATCATTAGATGAGAATGATGTAGGTTGATAACGTGCATCATAAGATGGGAATGATGTAGGTTGATAACGTGCATCATTAGATGAGAATGCTGTAGGTTGATAACGTGCATCATTAGATGAGAATGATGTAGGTTGATAACGTGCATCATAAGATGAGAATGATGTAGGTTGGTAACGTGCATCATTAGATGAGAATGATGTAGGTTGATAACGTACATCATTGGATGAGAATGATGTAGGTTGGTAACGTGCATCACTGGATGAGAATGATGTAGGTTGATAACGTGCATCATTGGATTAGAATGATGTAGGTTGATAACGTGCATCATTGGATGAGAATGATGTAGGTTGATAACGTGCATCATTAGATGAGAATGCTGCGGTAGGTGGGTAAAGTGCATCATTGGCGTTTGATATCAGGATTCAGCATGATCGTTCTGTTTCGACGACTTTGAGTGCATGTTGCGGGGCACGGGCACATTCGGCCTGCAGAACCCACCTTACTGAGAGTGTTTTAATGGATTGAAGAGGACCACGTCGTTGGGTTTAACGGCAACTTAAACGGTATTGCCATATGTGACAAGCGAAGGCATAATGCGAGAAAAAAAATCGTGATCGAATCTCAGCCAGGGTGCTGTGCTGTGCTGCACTGCACTGCTGTGCTTCACTGATGTGCTGCACTGCTGTGCTGTGCTGCACTGCTGTGCTGTGCTGCACTGCTGTGCTGTGCTGCACTGCTGTGCTGTGCTGCACTGCTGTGTTCCACTGCACTGCTGTGCTGTACTGCACTGCTGTGTTTCACTGCTGTGCTTCACTGCTGTGCTTCATTGCTGTGCTTCACTGCTGTGCTTCACTGTTGTGCTGCACTGCTGTGCTGCACTGCTGTGCTGCACTGCTGTGCTGCACTGCTGTGCTGCACTGCTGTGCTGCACTGCTGTGCTGCACTGCTGTGCTGTGCTGCACTGCTGTGCTGCACTGCTGTGCTGCACTGCTGTGCTGCACTGCTGTGCTGCACTGCTGTGCTGCACTGCTGTGCTGTGCTGCACTGCTGTGCTGTGCTGCACTGCTTGCACTGCTGTGCTGCTGTATATACTGCTGTGCTGCACTATATATATATGCACTTTATTTATTTATATTATTGTTATATATATTATGTGTGTGTGTGTGTGTGTATGTGTGTGTGTATATGTGTGTGTATATATATATATATATATATATATTTATTTATTATTATTATAAACAATATTTTTGGGGGGGTTATTGTCTGTGTGATATGTGTCACACAGTCCGAAGGTGTGCATTATATATAGAGCTTGCAAAAACTCTTGGTTTTATATGCTGAATTGCATATTGAAATTTGTCAACAATTGTAGTAAAATTGTAGCAGGCATAGTGACATTACGGGTAATGGGTCTCATAATTTTTTTATGTGTCATTTTTAATTTTTGTTTTTTATGTTTTGTTGTTAATTTATCAATTCTGTGATTTTCATCAGAAGAATATACAGCATATATTTTATTAATTGTTTCTTAGCATTTTTTAAACACCGAGCTTTGATATGGTACACCGTCTAATAAACTATTGTGATATGTACTTTCTGTTTGGAACCAGGTCCTTGTGAGTTCTCATTTGGGTCATGACAATCTTATGGTAAGGGTTTCAAAATGAAAATGGAAAATATTGGCTACAAAAAGATTCCTTGTCAAAAATATTAAAAGAGAGCTTTAGATGGTCCAGCACATCATTTTTCAAAGATATTAATAACGCGGTGAGCGTCTATTGAGAGTAAAATTTATCTTTCCACGTTCAAGAAGGGATTCCAGTCGCTCTTGCAACATTGATTACTGGAGGCGTGTTTTGAGCGACGAAAATAATCGCTGTGCTGTCGCAGAGGTAACAGGTATCGCTACCAGAACTGCGTAAAGCTGGCATAATATCGGGTAGTTCCCGTGAAGTGGGAGGGTCCATAGTTCTAATCGATTTTTCAACACATCCATTCGGTAAAAATTGCTTTTAATAGTAAAATATTTCTTTTTTGATTAGGAAGAGCACATCATGATTTTACCGCACTTTTCATTCTTTTAAAGCCTCTCAAAAAATCTTAGCAGGGGCTTTGAAAAGCCCCCCCCCCCTCCCCATCCTCCCCGCACTTCCCACGCCGCCACTGACACTAACACGACAGCGAGTGAGTGTACCACTGGTTGCAGGCCTAAGAAAACGGTAGTTTTGACTCGACAGCCATGCATTTAGGCAGTTACAAAGTGACCATCGAAAACTCATCTGGACTGTAGAATGCTATCATACAATTGGGAGGAAGGGCACAATAGGTATAAAAGATATAACTTTCTAACAGTTTTCCTAGAACTTTCATACCAGTCTGCATGGAGGCAAAATACAACGCTTAATAATACAGAAACTAAATTTTCAAAAGGCTTTCTGGATTGTAAGAAGCGTGCACGGACTTGCGCCAAAAGGACCACATTGAAAGAGGTGTCAATTGAGTTCATGATGGAATCAACTTATATGGTGAAGGTATCAACTTATATGGTGAAGATATCAACTTATATGGTGAAGGTATCAACTTATATCGCGAAGGTATCAAGTTATTTGATGAAGGTGTCAATACATTTCATGATAGTTTCAACTTATATGGTGAAGGTATCAACTTATATGGTGAAGGTATCAACTTATATGGTGAAGGTATCAATTTATATGGTGAAGGTATCAACTTATATGGTGAAGGTATCAACTTATATATTGAAGGTATCAACTTATATGGTGAAGGTATCAACTTATATGGTGAATGTATCAACTTATATAGTGAAGGTATCAACTTATATGGTGAAGGTATCAACTTATATGGCGAAGGTATCAACTTATATGGTGAAGGCATCAACTTATATGGTGAAGGTATCAACTTTCATATATTTGATAAAGGTGTCAACTTATTTCATGGGGGTAATAGCGGAGTGCTTCCACACCACAATCAAATGTGGTCTTCTAGGAGAATTCACTATATGTGATGGTTTCGTATATTCATGAGTCATATTCTATACACCAATTGCATGTTGTCGTCATAATATCATACATAGGCCTATTCAATAGTTCCGAAGAAGTCAGTCAGGATTTTTGTTCTTTACGTTGTCGAGCGCGAGATGCGCGGGCTGCTCAAACAGCACGAAATCAACATAATCGACTCGTGAAAATCTGGAGCTTCACATATTGTTGTCTGAGGTCGCCAAAATGACCATATTAGATGATAGGGTGGAAGCATACATCTATTACGGCGGAGATATAACAACATTGACATAACAATCAAATAAATTGACAAATTAGTTGATCATACCTTCATGATATAAGTTGATACCTTCATGGTATAGGTTGATACATCCGTGATATAAGTAGATACCTTCACTACTGTGGTGTAGCGGTTATCATACCTGTTTACAGACTACGAGGTCCTGGGTTCAAGCCTGGGTTGGGTAGACACGCCAGTGTACCACAAGTGGTTATCAAAGGCCGTGGACATTGACTTGGTTGTCGATATTATGTCTGTCCGTACGTCGTACCTGTGTTCTCGTCAGGGTCGTATTAAGCGTTTCGTGATAGCATTGTTACTATCATAACCGAATACGCAGGCGACGACCCCGTCATTGTAATTGTGTGTTCACTCGTCGTCGTTCTGCCATATAGAGCTCATTTGAAACTCAAACCATAGGGGCACTTATCGTGACGGTCAATGGAAGAAAAACACATTTTTTCGTGATTTCGACCAAAATAACACATACTTCAACTGAAATTTTCCCAAAAATTTAAGAAAACTTTGCAAAAATTGAAGAAAATATTCCCAAAATGAAGGAAATTTCACGAAAATGGAAGCTTATTGCACAAAAATAATCATAAAAATCCCGAAAAGGCCAGAAAATTTCCGAAAATGAAGAAAATTTCCAGAAAATTAAAAACAACTTTAAAAAAAATAATTCCAAAAGATTAGAGAAAATATCCCTAAAATGAAGAAAATTTAACGAAAATGGAAGCAAATTTCCGGAAAAGTGACCAAAAAATTGACCAAAAATTCCCCCAAAATGAATTGAAGAAAATTCCCCCAAAATGAAGGAAATTTCATGATAATGGAAGCAAATATCACGAAAATGAAAGAAATTTGTCGAAAATTGAAGATTTCCCAAAATTGAAGAAAACTTCTCAAATATTGAAGAAAATATCCCCAAAATGATGGAAATTTATCGAAGATGGAAGCAAATTTCACAAAAATGAAGAAAACTTTCTCAAAATTGAAGGAGTTTTTCCAGAAATTGAAAGAAATTTCCCGAAAATAGAAAACAACTTCCTCAAAATTAAAGAAACTGCCTGCAAAACAAAACAAAAATTCCCGAAAATAAGAGAAAACTTTCTCAAAATTGAAGAAACTGCCTGCAAAATAAAGGAAATTTTCCGAAAATAAGAGAAAACTTCCCAAGTATTGAAGAAAATATTCCCAAAATTAAAGGACCGAGATTTTTCAGAAATTGAAGTTTTCATGGAAATTAAGAAGATTTTGTACTGGAAGAAAATGATTTCGGAAGGCATTCATATTGGGGGTTAAAATGGGTCTAGCTTAAAATTGTGTCAACTTTAGCCATGCTATAGGGGCGAAGGCCGTGAAGCCCTGGTGGGGACCGGAGACCCATGGTTTTGCGGGAAGCCCTTACATCAATGGGGTGAAGCTGCAGGTAATGGCGCTGGGGACGAAAACCCTCGGAATCCCTGCATTTCTCGCAATTTTGATAGCAGAAAATGTATTAATATTAATGTCAGATCCAGGGTCGACGTCCAGTGGTAGGCTCCCACGGGCAGACAGGGCGAAGCCCCAGGAGACTAGTAGCGTTATTTGGCGTGAGTTTGGTAGCAGATTATTGCTTAAAATCGTGTCAATTCCACACTAAAGCTCGTTAAAAGAAATATTGAAACAATTATATAGGATCCCATTCACTACAATGTCTTTAGTTGGTGGTCTAGGAATATTTTCATGTTTTTGATGTGAGAATAAAGCTGTGAGAAAATATTTACGACGTTGAGAATAAGAAGTATATAAGAATATATTTCTCATGACAATTTTTCGCTCCTGTGAGCATTCGGCGCCCTCTCGAAAGGCTTCTTCTTCCAACTCTATTCAATAAAATTGTTTACCCTTCATGGCAGGGACAGATATTAAATATTGTCAACGAGCTATCGCCATGCATCGGCTACTGTCAGAACTCGAGTGCTAATGGTGCGGGGGTTTCGGGCGAAGTCCTCGGAAAATTTGGACTTTTCTGTGGAAAATTCATGCACTTTTGGACTCAAAAAATTGATTATTACAAATAGGGAATATCATAGTATAGGAAGAAGTTATTAATCAATACGTAAATTTTCACAGGGCCAAAAAAAATATGTTCTCAGGACGATTTTGGCGCCCCTTGAGCATTTGACGGGGGCAGTTTCCACCTGCCCGCTACCATGCCACTGCTGCACATGGAATAGGCGGGGTAAAATAGGCGCTGTCATTGGGTCATGATGAGGTGGACACAATCAAAATGGTGGTCCATTCGAAGCCAAACTTATCCACTGCTTGATTTCAATGATACCTTTCTTGAGCTATCTATCATGATGCTGTGCATTGTTTACATATGAGTTGTAGGTTGTCTCCAGCTCTTAGTCTTATTTTAAGAAGTTAAGTTGTTTGTCCGATTTGTGTCGTTACCAAGACGACAGTAAACCCAATAATCACGGCCTGAATCCCCAGCACAATGTGCTTCAAAGTGGAAATACGCTAGAACAAAAAGTGATGATTGCTGCCTTTGTCTGTGGCCATGTCACTATCTATAAACATAAATCAAAAAATGAAGGGAATTATGCATTTAAAGAATCTTTGATTTGATGGTGCTGGGCAAGGGCGTAGGAAGCGGGGGAGGGGGCTGGGGGAGCCTTTACCCCCAGTCAAAATTTAGGGGCTAAACTATGCTTTAGCCCCCCCCCCCTCCCACACACACACACACTTCTCATATACGAAAAACCCCTTATAAGACTTATTTATACCCACTTTAAATAATATAACTTTATGGGATATTGTCATATGTTCTAATTTCTTCGATTATGTTGATAAAAAGGTATGAATGTAATTTCGATGGAGACTTTATTACTTCTCAGCACCTCATTATCATTTTGAGCTAATCAAGGCTGTATTAAACATAACATTTGCGTGCTACCGCAAACTCTGAGTGCGGGCAGCATACAAAAAAATTCCCAGGAGTGTTTAGGGCAATTTGCGTTTATTCCGTTAAAAATTAGACAGTGATTTAGAAGGATTTTTAACTGATATCAATGCAAATTGTCCTAAACACTCCTGGGAAAGCAAGAAAATACGCGTGCGGGCATCTGTGACACCTAATGTGTTTGTACCGAACGTACATAACAAATTATACGTACCGTTGTACGTGCACGCATGTCTACTGCCGGCAAGTCTGTTAGAGTTCAAAAAGAAGATAACAAGAATGTCACTTGTTCATTCTTCTTTGGAAAAAAAGGAGAAAAAATGCCCAAAGCGCCAAACATGCCTAAGAAACCATGCCAAAAACGGGGCTTCTGGGTGGGAAGGGGGGTCGAGGTCCTTGGAGAAATAAAGTTTCAGCCCCCCCTAAGAAAAAAAATGTTCCTACGCCACTGATACTGGGTCAAGAATACAGCAACATGTGCTCTTTCGCGCACAGGGGTTCAATGATGCAGTTTCTCCTTATCTGCATACTATGGCGCAAGTTACTGGCGCAAATTACTGGCGCAATCGGGTACAGGACAGGCAGTCAGCCAACAAAGAAATCTACGGTGCTTCCTTCAGCTATAACGAGTATTTCGTATGTTTATGATTTTTGTCTTACATTTCTATACAGCCAGATGGATGCAGTTCAGTCCCTGTTATACCGAGGTGATGCATGAACCTGATGAACGCTACGTTCCTGATCGGGAGATCTCCTGATCGGGAGATCTTCTGATCGGGAGATCTCCTGATTGGGAGAACGAGACAGCCGTAAAACATATTAAAAAAAAATTAAATTTTTTTCTTCAAATTGTTATTCTAAAATTGTATATTTTGAATAAAGGTTCAGCTTGAAAATGATATTGAAATTACTATTTCTGGAATTGAAAATTCTTTCTTTTATAATATGAGCTTTTGCTGGTGGCTAAAATTTCTGCTCGTCTGCAGTAAGTATTGAAATGATTTTTTTAAAGATTACTTTAACTTGATTCCCCGGTGAAAGTCAAATTTGTGCTGGTGAAAATAGAGAAAATAATTTCATCATTTTGTTACACCAATAAAATTATAATATTTTGCATGTTTCTTTCCTACCCTTGGCCTAAACTTATTTTATCGTAATGTATTTAGAGAGGTTTGAGAGTTCTACAATTTGGGGACGTAGACCGACCTGTCTGAATGTCGCAGCTAATGTCTTACAGATAATTTGCAACAACTTATCAAGTTACTTACAACAACTTATCAAGTTACTTACAACAACTTATCAAGTTACTTACAGATGATTTAAAACAACTTATTAAGTTACTTACAACTTATCAAGTTACTAACAGGTTACTTACAACAACTTATCAAGTGACTTACAGATGACTTACAAGTATACTTATACCCGTATGCAAGGCTGGTAATACTCTTATTTGCAATCCACCTTTTTGTATATAATCAGATAATGGTGATCAGGTGATGGGGAAATCTTATTCACCCGTATGCCATAGAGTTGGTGTTTTTCACTTCGCAGCATATTCATACCATGTCTGAAAGTTCTATCCTGGAATAAAGTCTTCTTATAGTGAGTGTGTTGTCTGGTCGTAGGTGTTTTTGACAACACATTTCTTCAAACCTTTAGCCTTACGGATTTGTCCATCATCAGTTGTGACAATTGTGTACATCTTTGGTCTGAGACCTACATACCCTGCGATGGGAGTACTTGCGCACTCATCTTTCATTTTTCAGAGAACCTTTTTATTAATGTTGCTATACAGAAAGTAGTCTTTTGGATAATCATTGGTGTCATGCAAATGGAAATTATTCATCATATCTGCATAGACATTTTATTTTTGAATTTCGGTATAGAGTAAGTTGCATCGATCTCCATACTGGCCTTTCAGTGTGTTGTAAAAAAAAAAAAAAATACATCAAATGCTATGACAGATCTAGAATACTCATATCTACATACACAGGGCGGTTTATTAGCAGCCTGTTTTTATGCATATGGAACGTAGCTAGTTCATCATCGAAGATCACCTGTCTTGCAAATTAGGGACTGGCTATAAGTTTACGCTATCTTTCCTCTTCGCTGGATCGCACTAGTTTTACATTTCACTCTTTTGCCGATATTCTCCATCGTTTTACCGAAAACCAGAATTATTCATTAGTTTGTAGAGGTCCTTTTCAAAGTTAATCTTAGCCTGTTTCCTAAGTTCTGTATTCATACGAATGAAGGGCTCCATCTATGGACTTTGGTCGAATTGCAGTGCTCGGTGCATTTTTTAGTTTCATTTTAAGTGATAAATACAGCTGAAGGTTTCGATAGTGAACCATATATTTCGTTTTGTCATGCAAATTGGGTACCAGCTTTTCAACTATTGCTTCACTATCTAGGTGGTTTTGCTGGTACTCAGATAAACACTCCTTTGATATTGTTATTCTTTCAAGGCTAATGAATATGCTTGTGTTCACGATGTAGGTGTTGCGGGTACGCCAGGTAAACCTCAAGTATATGCACTTTCTCAGCATTTGCTTTTAGGTTTTCAATATTGGGTAATTCCTTATTGGCAGATTGGTCATCCATTTAATTACTCCAGTGGGTAGCGGCCGACTTATGGCCCAGCCATACAAATTATTTGCATCATTTTTGCGCATGCAGGTAACCTGCTTCGGTTTAATCTTCCTCAGTCAGTTGACTGTATAAATTTTCACGTGGAGGAAGCTCTTCCTGAAATTTCTCCCAATTATCTATTTATGCTCATAGGGATAGACTCCTTTGCGAAGAAGTAGCTTGCGTTTTTCTTGGTCTACCTCATATTTTGCCGTTATCTTAAAAGCTTCAGGTTTGTTGGCTCTAAGAGATGCTGACAGAAATTGAGCACTCTCTATAAAGCTCAAGTGGTATTATTGTCGTTTGGGGATTCAGGCGTAATTTCAGGTTGTAATCATTGTGGGAAGGACCTCTCTGTAGTTACCCGTGATGTGGCAATCAGTCTCGCACAACATCACCAAGGAGAGGATTTTTGCAAATATGACAATCTGAAGCGGTTTGATGCGTTTTCCAATCCTCATCCATCATTTGAATTGGTTGGGGTTTGGCTAAAACAGCTTTAATTTGTCTTCCTCCTACTGCAATGAGGTAAAGAACCTCTCGGCAGTATTACGCCCTCAATACAGCACAGGAGACTCGGTATGACCATCACAACTTACGACAATATAACCAAATTCATAAACCTTGTGTTTCTGCCTTTTGTGTGTATTACTTTGTGTAGGATCGGTATGTGGGCCATCTTTCTTGCAGGTAAGTGCTTCGAAGTCGACATAGATGAAGTAGGGTGCGGGCAGCTGTTTATGCCTATTTTGAAATGATAGTTTGTTATCACCTTTTTAGGCATATCGAGTCGCATACCTGATTGATCAATACCCATACTTTCTGGCTTATGAGCTTCGAGAAGGTCCTTCTTTGAATAGCTATGGAGACATCTTTCACAGAAAAATGTCTCTTCTTTAAACTTGTTTTGGTCATAAAGAAGGCGGTTTTGTACCTAAGTGTAATGAAACTTCTCAGTCTTTTCATTCAATAGCAGGTTAATAACTTGGGAACATCCTTCTGTTTGCTTACCTTGTGGACAATGACCCCTTTTAGCCTTTGTTCCAACTGAAAACATTAATAGCTTGTTTTGCTTCTCAACTCATAGGGGCAGGGGCATCAATCTCAGAAAAGTTTAAGTTGTCATCTGTGGGGTATTTTGTGCGACGATTAGAATGTTCTTCAGCAGGAAATAATGTAGATCGCAAAGCCCATCTTAAACAGTTGACATCCTTATTTTCCACATTGATAATTGCATGGTTTTTGTAGATCAGCTGGCTGGCAGTGGTATGTAAAACCACCTCGTAGTGGTTGATATCTAACCACATACAGACATAGTCTCTACCTTGTCCACCACCTAGCCAGATCCTCTTTGAGTCCACTTTTCTTTTGAGCCAGTTGCTAGCCAGATCCTCTTGAGTCCACTCTTTTGTTGGTAGCCACTTTGAGTCCACTTTTCTTTTGAGTTTAAGTTGTCTAAAATTTGTGGAAAGGCTGTGCTAAGAGCCGAGTTTATCTCATTTTTACTGATAACAGCTTCTTGTTTATTCCTAAGGACTTGAATTGAAATTATCTTCACTCCCATCCATCAGGTTTTTCTTTTTAAACTGTACAATAAGGGCCAACTGAAATTTAACCCCCTTCAGGTCATTCATTTCCTCTACCAGTTTTTTTTTTTATTTGTCTGCGAACATTTTGTCGATAAAAAACTGGTTTTCCTGACATGCCTGAAGAGCATCCATCTGCCAACCTCGGAGGAAGGAGCCAATGATCCAAGGAGTTTGTTTGAAAAGGAGTCGTGGGCTGGGATGGGCCTGGGTGGTGGAGGTGGTGGTGGTGGTGGAGGTGGTGGTGGTGGAAGTGATCGTGGAAGTGGTGGTGGTGGTGGAGGTGGTTGTGGCTGGAATAGGCGTATTGTTGTTTGCTGCAACAACGTTCTTGTAGTCATTTTTTGTATATACCCTCTCTTACCTGATGGTTGATCAGGCATTGGGATATTGTTTGCAGACACATAATCATGCAAATCGTTAACCTTCCATGTTCTCAATACAGTCTTTGTTATCCGTGGCATATTGTATATTATATGTATGTATCTCTAATGGGATTTATCATATACGATATAAAATCTGTCCTCTAAATGGATAACCACTGCACTATTATTTTCTCAACTATAGGGTAAGTATGGTGTAAATAGTAGATAATTGTTAAAATGTTCATTTTCTAACATCCTTGAGCTAAATGCATGATAGATATAAACATTTATGCCTGCACACCCAAAATTGAAAAGAAATACTGTCAGTGGCTTATGAGGGCTAAAACTAACCTTTGCCCGAGCAGCCAAGAAGACCATCGGCAGAATATTGCGCCCAACATTTATTTCAAATAAAACGTGGTGCAAAGCTTTTTAAACCAAGTAAAATATGTGGGAAAGATACAACTTGTCGCCTTAGTTTCATTTGCCTGAAATGTGATTATTATAACTTTCACAAAAAAATATAAACGACATGTATTAATTCCTGAAAATCTAATTAATTTAAATAATTACACTCTAAATAGCAAACAAACTTTGTTTGCACAATGCGATAGATAGCTACTGTGAGCAAACAGAAATGAAAGTTGTAATAAAAGTAATAAGTGTTTTAAATAACCATTTTAATACAGTAATAGTTTAATCCACGGTCGTTTAGTAACAATAAGTTTCAGTTTCGTGATAATAGCCTATACGTAGTATCATCCTAGTAGCAATATCTTTCCTTAGGAGAAATAGTCCGTCAATTATTCACAGTTAATGCACAAATCACCTCGGGCATATGATACACAGTTATTTTTTATCACCAGTTTGCAAACAAATTTCTCCCACTAAGACACTTAACACAGATGAGTGATTTCAATCACAAAAGTACCCTGATTACTCAGCACTGACTTTCTGTAATCTTATACACACAAATAACCTTGGGCTACTTGACTGTGGTGTGCATGAGAATGGCAGATAAACAATCATTGTTTGGAGTGGAAACACAATACACTGAACAGGAAGTCGGGTTGGTAATTGTCATACTGAGTTTTCAGGATTAACTCAGGTGCCGGGTGCGGGTAAGCTTAAAGAAAAACTTTTCGGCATTAGTAGGGCGAATGCGTCACGCTCTCTGATATGATGCATACCAATACCAACTTTTAAATAGGAAAAAAATCATCAACACGTGCCGGATTCTGAAGATAGCTTAGGGTGTAGGGATTAGTATTGCAAATCACAAAAATATGAGTTCACCTCTGATTTAAACAGTTAACATCCAACATTTTGAATCTCTGCCCGACTAGGAACTAGGTGCCCTGAGAGATGGAACGTACAACTACCTGCACAGCCGATGACCCAACGTTTACCGATGACCCAACGTTTTCACTTGGTTTTCATTGCTAAATAGAACAAACGAATTAATTAACTTCCCTCATCTCAAACCCTGGCCAAATTTCCTATTTAAGATATAAGTTATACCAAGAATACAATAGGCTACACGCTGTACATATTATGAGAAATAAATTGTAAAAATAAATACCCATAAGGTTAAATGATCATGGTGGTGATTTTGTTCCCATAGCGAAATAAAATCTTTAATTTTCGATTTTCGGGAATTTTGTTCGATTTTTCTCTATTTTCAGAAGAAATTTGTCTTCTGCTTGTTAAGAAGTGATAACCTACTGGTATTAACATGAGAATTTAAAATTGTCTTCTTTTTATCACTTAAATTGTGTTAGTTTGTGCTGATTTTCATGGTGAAACAAAAACAAGAAATTTCCAGAGGAAAAAAAATGCCCATAGCTTGTTTGTACCGTTTTGTAGAATATACTAATTTTCACATTTGATTAATTTACTATTACCAAAATTACAGTAAAAGTAAATGGGACATAGTAGTCATTATTGGTACATGGCGGCCTTTATTCTGATTTGAATCAAGGTTCTTCCAGCCTGATCTTTAAGCCTACAGAAATCATTTAAGCATCACATATCAAACTTAGCACATGCAGGGAAATGCTACTTCCCTAGCACATGTAATATGTGCCGTTCCTGTGAAGTTTAGCAGCATGGCCAGGAAGTTGGGGACAAAACGACCCGGCCACATGATTTCAAGCTACGGGTCAAATGGCGCTAGAATCGGATCGAAGGGGAAACGTCGCTCATACTTTTCAAGACATTAAACTGTTAAAATGAATTATTAAAGACGGTCAGCTGCTAAAAATGTTGACAACAAAAATAAAAGTATGACGCATTAAAACAGCTAGTTTAGTGAACTCTGCCATAGACTTGTTTTATTTATTGTCTTGCATCTTTGCTGATTTTGTCGTATATCACAGGAAACATCTTCTCGCAGTCCAACACCTTCCTCATTTGGTTGTAGAGGGTGTGGTCAAAAAGCTCGTAAAATTCATTCCTGGACATGAAGACATCCCCATAGAGCATCTGATATCTGTAAGTAACAAACAAGATAATACTATAGAAATTTGTTCTGGTTATGAAAGGCTTCATCTTTTCATATAGGTGCAGTGGGTAAGTAATTAAGGAGTCATGCTTGTATTCAAAAGGTACCTGGTTTGATTTCCGTTGTGAGCGCTGTATTGTCTCCTTGAGTAAGACACTTTACTTGCGTCAGTTCTCTCAGCTGTAAAACGAGTACATAGCACTGCTGGGGAGTTAATCTGCGGTGGACTGGCAGGGGAGTCATGTACTCTTATCCGCTTGTGCCATGAAAACCAGGAATAAGCACCAGCCCTATGCGCCTAATGATTGGGATGGATTTAGCTAGATGAACTTTAGGGCTTCATTACGGAACATGACGTTTCAAAGTGCGCAGTTTTTTTCTTCCAACCGACGGCGTTGTTTCCACAACCAAAATTATGATCATTTTCGTAAATTGACCATTGAATAAATGAGTTGTTAATTAGGGAGAAATCACGTGGTTCCCCTTTAATCTTACATATACAATTAGGGAGAAGCCACTTGGTTCCCCTTTGGTCTTACATATCCTTTGCTCGAAGTAAGAGTTTCCATACATTCAAAGTTTTTAAGTAACAGATTGAAGATCCTGGTCTGTATGGCAGTATGGTTTCACTTATTCCCACAGGACATTATTTTGTTTGCAAGGTTTACAAGCAAATTATTTTCATGTGTTTTGATATAGGCCTTTTTGTAGACACCACACCGTTCTACATCGAAAAATTGTCGTAGAAAACAAATCATGGCAAAAGATTTTCTTTGTGGTAATGGTGCATGCTTTTGAACAAGGAACGGAGCGATGGTGAGGTTGTGTGTGTGCGCGCGTGCGCGCGTATGTGTGGTTCATTCTTGTTTTAAGCAGGGGACAATCTATTTGTTGGATCACGCTATTTTTACTAGATTTATAACATAAGAGTAGCCAACCATACAAAACTTGGTTGCTCTCCTTTGAAAATAATCTAGTTGGTGGCCATGGGGGCAAGCGAAAAAGATTACTCCACATATTGGTCAATCAGTTACAATATTTTTCCTTTTTGCATTTGAAAGTTTGGACGGTTCTGCCTAGGATCGCACCATTGGCCCTCGTGAATGAAATATTTAAACGGTATTTTCCAAATTGGGCTGATTTTCAGAATAACAAATAAAACCGATGGCCTTTTTTTTCTCGATCCATTTTAGGGTATGGTACATGCAGACATGAGGGACCCTCTTTCTCACTCTCTCGGCAGTATATTGCACCTGACTGCTTTAGTGTAGAAATCAGTGTATATCAGACGTGGTAAGTGTAATTAAATGATTACAAAAAATAGATAAAAGTACCCCTTGGCAGTCAATTTTTTCATACAAATCACATGAACAGTTTCATTTTGCTCATCAAGCCCTCGTGTAGAACATGCAGGTTGGCCCACCAGTACCATAATATTTGGTGGAACAAATGAAGTGACTGGTCGGTCAAATGGTTTATCAGTAGGCCTGCCTAGGCCCATGACTGGACGATTTTACTCTAATTATGAAGAGAAGATGGTACGACACGTCGAGACAGAACATACCCTTTATTTTTGCGAATGAATCCCTCAATCTTTTCCCCAGTTTTCTCGAAATGGAAGTGCTCCGTGGTTGCGTTTCCATATGCGCCTATGTCTACATAGAGCTGATCCTGTCCAGTGGAAGGTTTGATCATACCAGGCTGGTCGAAGAGGACGAAAGGACACAGCCAGAGAGGATACATCTGCGAGGATAAAGAACGTAAAGTGGTATGCATATACCAGCAGTGAAGTCGGAAGGTGTTTGGTACCGGAAAGGGAGGGGGTTCGTGGTGGCTGAAGATATTTTTACAATTTTGTTTAGCCAGTTACCGATATTAGAGCGCAAAGTAAGATATGTGGGGTCCAGGGGGAGAAGCCACTGGAAGCTGGGGTGCATTTTAACCCTTTCGAGGCTCTAAAATGATCTACCTTTGCAACCCATTTGCAGGGTAGTAAGATGCTACCAGGGACAGCGGAAGGTGTTTGAAATTGGGGAAGGGGCACGATCCACTCATTTTAACAGCATAGTGTAGAATGACGTAGCTGAAATGGAATTACGTCACCCCATCCCAACCACAAATTTAGACAATTTGATCGGTTCGAAAATTGCATTTACAGATATGCAGCCACAGAAAAATTTCAGGAACTGTCGGAACGTAATTCTAAAAATTGACAAATTTACGGTCTTTAACCTCTGAACCCCTAAACTCTAGCTACGCCAGTGAGGCACAGTGGCGAAGGAAAAATCATGAAATCCCCACCTGAACCCTTATTTTAGGGCTGGCCTGAGCTATATGA
>JAIGNY010000518.1:407500-465000 GCA_020152595.1 Chiridota heheva
TTTGTGACGACTCACGAGACGAAAACAAAATATATGGCCAGGAATTGCGTTCTTCTTTTTCGTTTCGGTAATTTCCAGCATCTGCTCAGAACAGGTGGTGCAATGGCTAAGTGCAATTTTACCTTTAACTGTTTAAAGGTATTTCATTATAGATGACCTGTCGTGAACTAGGAAATGATTGGGAAGATTGTTAAATTATGGCAAGGTACGACCTCCCCTCCTCCCTCCGTAACAACACACCCACATGCATCCTCCTCCCTCCGTAACAACACACTCACATGCTTCCTCCTTCCTCCGTAACAACACACTCACATGCATCCTCCTCCCTCCGTAACAACACACCCACATGCATCCTCCTTCCTCCGTAACAACACACTCACATGCATCCTCCTCCCTCCGTAACAACACACCCACATGCATCCTCCTTCCTCCGTAACAACACACTCACATGCTTCCTCCTCCCTCCGTAACAACACACCCACATGCACCCACACAATTCCCCCATAAAAAATTCTGCTTCAGTTAAGCAATTATTCATTCATTGATAATGCTATTTGATAATGCTATGTTTGTATTGCAAAATGCATGTGTTGTTTTATTGTAAAGAAGCATTGTGTATTATCTTATAATCAACTTGACAAGATCAAGTAGGCTAGGATGTTACTGTTGTCATTTATGCACTTGCTTTCCTGTGGGTTTGAGTAGGTGGGGGGGGGGGAGGGGGGGGGGGTCAGGTATGGTTGGGTGGGGTGAATTGTTTAAAGATTTTTAAAGGTATTCCATATCACGATAAGTCAATTATATGAGATTCCTGACGAATCTTCTCAGTTTCAATTTCGATGGTTCAATATGATTTGAACAATGACTGGAATATTCTATAAGAGGCATGCTGCACTTGGATCACAAAGGCAGCTTATCATGCAGTGGAAAAACCATGGTGATTATGGTGGGAGTATTAGGACGTTTGGCTGAAAGGACATGTAACATGTATACAGGGGCGTCACTATGGGGGTATCCCCCCCCCCTGAAATTTCCGTCGGGAAAATCTTGTCGTTTGCCATTGCAAAATCATGCCGTTGTGTCGGGAAAGTTCTCCCAGTTTTCGGAAATTCAACTTATAGTCTTTTTGGGGAAGATGATCAATCCAGGATGTAGTCAGTCGGATAGATTCTTGTTTGTCAGGAAAGAATTAGCAGTATTATCCTACAGTTTAGCACCGTTTAATCGAAACTGACCGATCGTTGGGATGTACGAAAATTGGCACCACTATACATATTTAGCTTCTTCTGCTTAACCAAAATTTGACACATTAAAATGCGAGCGTCGGAGCGTAATATGTGATAGAATTTTTGTTGGACTTCAGCCCAGTTTTATAGGAAGGGTCAGCTCGGGGGAATTTTTTTTTCCAATCTCGGGAAATTTCCTTAATTTTCAGGAAATGTACTTCCATGTCCTTCATTTTCGGGAAATTTTCTTCATTTTCGGGAAATTTTCTTCATTTTCGGGAAATTTTGCAAAGCCAGGTTTACAAAACGTCGTCAAGTAAGCCATGGATTTGTGTGTAAATTATACAAGTTTGAGTTCAGGACAACAGTATTTTCTCCAATTTTCCTATATGTTATTCGTTGAGTTAACTAATAAGCATTGATTAGTGATTTGGTTTGCTACTAATGCTATACACTGGTGTTTTATAAGGTTTTGCGTATTACGAATAGATCTTCTTCTGTTCTTGGATAGCGCTCTGCTTGCCAGTGACTATAACTCATTAACTGATAAAGCACATTCTGTGGACCAACACTTTTGTGTTTTCTCCAGTTTTGTGTAAAATGTCTTCAAAATCTTTACTTTTTTGTTCAAATTTTAAACTTTGATTTCCTTCAATGTTCAGGAAATCTTCATTTTGGGGAAATTTCTTTCATTTTCCTTTATTTTTTGAAAATTGCTCTTCATTTTTAGGGAAAATTTGCATCAATTTTGGGACTTGATTTGTTTCATTTCCAAGAAAATTTGGACAAATTTCACCACTTTTCCAATAATTTAATCAAATTTTTGCTCTATATTACCATTTTGTTTCCATTGTTAATAATTTCCCGTGAAAATGGAACATTTTGGACCTACAAATGCCTCAAAATCGCACAAGCTCTCCGGGGATTCGCCCCCTGGACCCCTACCAGGAATTCGCCCCCGGACCCCGCCGTTAAGCGAACGCGTTGCGTGCCACTTTACGGCGCAAGCAAAACATTGAATTTGCCGTGTTCCTGACTCGGATAATAGATATAAATGAAGGAAAATAATGTATTTGTGCGTCAAGCATACTTTTTTTTTTCTTCTGAGATTGTCGTGCTGTAGCAAGGATTTTTCATGTAAAACAGAACAAAAAAAGGAAAAGTAAGCCCATAATTTTCAGTACGTTGAATACTATATTGCATATAATAGCGTCCGCAAATCATGACGTAATGAATGACAACATCAACAGCCAATGAGAGCCCAGAGTACCACAGTGGAAGTGTTGTGCTCGTGTTTGACAAGCGACTCTACGAAATAATTTTGAATTGGCCGTTTTCTTGACTCAGCAGATAAATAATAATGCAGGAAAGTGCGAAAAACATATTTTTTGATCTTTTCTGAGATTTTTGTGCTGTTGCAAGTATTTTTCATGTATTAAGGTTTCAAAAACGTAAGGCCGTATTTTCCTGTTTTTGTTAAGTTTTTTTTTTTTTTTTTCGCCCGTAAATTCACCCTTTTTCTTTCTGTTCTTAACAAAGTGATTATTTCCTTTGCAATTTAGATTGTTTCCGTAGTTATTTTTAGTCGTTAAGATATCACAGTTTTAAAATGGTACATGTAAGTTTTCAGCTCATTAAATATGCACAGCGCGAAAATCTATACATACGTCAGTACGTTCATAAGAGATGAAAGCTCTTTTCACGGCTCTGCATGGGGACTGAGTGATTAGGAACGCAACTGCCGAAAATGTCGCTTATCACTTTGAATCTATCTACTATGTACCCACAAGACAAACAATGGAAAGGTGCAACGCAACAGTACAAATCGAGAAAGTGATTTAGAAGAAAGATGTTACCTTATCTTTCTCAACATCGTCTGTTTGCTTTCCGACCATGATCACCGCCTTATCTTTAGAGTACATTATGCCGTCAACAAATTCATTTCTGTCGTCTTTTCGCTTAGTTTGTTCGTTGAATACTCGGACAATTTCGTCAAGAGAATGCAAAGGTATGTATTCCATGCGGACGTACTTTTTGGCGGGAATCACGCTGATCTCGGCCGATACCAAAAAGCCAAGGGTCCCACGTGACATGGGAAGTGCGTAAAACAAATCAGGATTCTTTTCCTATGAAGGAAAACACATGATATATTATGTAAGAAATGTTTAAATTAATTTTCCTTACTGGCTCAAGCGACATAACACGGCGCCACAATAAGCTCAATAATAATGTTGGAAGTATGGTTACACCTTACGGGCAAAAACCGAAATTTGAAGGCGCCGACCAATAACATTGCAATAATTTTTCTGCAAAATGCAAAAGTCGTACTGATATGCTTTAGGGGCACCTTTTGTGGAGCTCTTGTGCCATAGGCGCAATGGCCAGTCCAACGCTGCAAGATACTGTATACCCGACGGGTCTTTCAGGTTGCATCACTCCCATTTGCCCATTATATGTGTCTTTTTGATAATTTCTTATAAAGATGATCATTAGGTTATTGGTGTGTCATCAAACCCGTATATTTGTGTGTTTTGAAATATTAAAATGCAATTATATATCACTTTCACTCAAACACTTAGATTCCGCAAAACTGGATGCGATGTTTGAAGGCAGCAACGTAGGAAGATATTTCACATCGTCGGGGCGAGAAAGGGGAGGGGGTGCAGATTTTATTTTTACCCCAACAGACCTCTAAAAGTGTATTCGAGCCTTTTGTATCCCAAAACTATTTGTAAAGGGGGTGGTAGGAAAAAAAATATTCTAGTCTTGTATATAATAGAGAATTAAACCTATAAAATAAACCAATTACCAAAAACCCCATCATTAAATCGTATTCCATTCTCAAGTTATCCAAGTTTAAAGTTGTAACATGGACGCTGCTATTTCGTCAGTTGAAATCATGTCAATGATGACAAGATTTTCCCTATGTGCAAGCACACACAATGCATTTCTTCACTATTCTTTTTGAAATTTTCTTTCCAAAATGCTTTGACATGAAGTTCTAACGGTTTTAATCAATAATATTATATATGAATACAAATTCATAGGACCATGCGAAGGAAAAATTATTTGTTAGGTGTTAGAAAATTTGAAAAATATTATAAAGAAATCATTAATTTTCTAATCTGTACTGGGTGTATGACATCATGCTTGAGAGGGCATATGAGCAAAATGGCTGCTCCCATGTAAGTTTACATTGATATAATTAAAGTTTTAATGAATTAGAAAATATACACTACATGTTAATTGTTTTGTAAGGTGTGAAATTTCTTCAGGTGCTCAGTCTCAGAGCCTCTTAAGTATAGCTGCACTGCCCCATCACTTTTCCTAGGTATAATTAGGCATTTGTCATTTGTAGGGGTTTATGCTGATGATCATCAATTGTATTTATTATTCAAACCTGGCACAAATTAATTGTTGGCACTTCAAGTTTTGAATTCCTGAATTCCTGATATTAAAACGTGTATGCTTACACATACATAGAAAATTTACGACAAAAGTTTCCTTCTATCTGTCTATGATTAAAATCAAATGATATCCAAACTTAACATTTATTCTATAACAGTTTGTCTCGAGCGTTAAAACCACTGGTATCATTTTTGACAAAAATCTTTCGATGCATCTTCAAGTTAGCAACATTTGTTCAAAAACTTTTGCACAGCTGTATAATCAGATAATTAGTTTGAAGTCTTTGTGATGTAGCATTTACCTTGGAGCAAGTTACGATATTCCCGTTGCCCAGCACAACCTCAAATGATAAGCATATATGTTGGAAAAATCCATATTTGTGCGACGAACTCTCCACTCCAGCGTCCATGATCAATCCACCTAATCGATCGAAAACATAAGAAGTCACTATGTTACCGTCTTAAGGGTACTTGTCACAAAATTTATCAATCAAATTCATTTTTGAATCAGAAATATCAACAACGGTAAGAAATTGAGTAGGTTTTCAACATCAGTCGTTTTAAAAAACGAAAAGTTTGCCTCATATTTAAGATTTAAATCCATATGGACGTGTAGAGGCAACGTCAACTCGCATTAACATCTATTATAGAAAGTCTGTAAGTAGCATTTGCATCAAAATCAGTTACAATTTACCATTTTCAGATTTTACAGCTTTTTGAATTTTCAGGTGTCTACATGCAAATATACTATGCTAATTTTCCAATGTGCGAATGTGAGACCATGGCAGAGGGGTAGGAGCCGGGGGACACTGGAGGTACTTCCCCCTCCCCCTCCTTCCACTATTCAAAAAATGGCAAAAGTGCCCCTCTTGAAAGTAAAAAGTGGCCCTCTTACAAGCAAAAAAAGTACATGACGTGTCCTTCTCCTTAATAAAAGGTTTTAGCAAATCATAACCACAAACCTACTGTAGCAAATAGTGAGACCACTTTATCTTAATTAAAATAATCACACAATAGGACTTCATCCATTGCTAATATGATACTTAGCACCAACTTCCACAACAACTAAGGTTTTCAGAATAAAGAACATAAAGAGGAAAAATCTGACCCGACCTGGTTATTTATCAGGTCGGGTCTGACTGTTTAAAACTTCAAGGAGCAGAACAACTAATGTACCTCTTGCGAGTGAAAGCGCCCCTCTTGAAAATAGAAAGTGCCCCTTTTGGAAATTTTCCTTTTGAAAATAATTTAAAAAATACCCATGGATTACTGATTATGATGCAGGAACTTGTGCAAAAATGGCTCCATTAGTCGAAAATATTAGAGAATTAGAGCTGAACCTAGCGCGCCTCCGGAAAGCGCCTCCTTAAAATGTCAGAAATTTTTCACAAATCGTGTTAACCTTCACATTTTAAAAATTACTTTCCAAATATTCCTCTCAGAAGTGGGCTAAATTTGAACACTTTGCCTTGGGAGGGGGGTCTAGGATCGATTAGAGATTCTTTTAATTGAAATTCATGGGTCCACCCCTTTGTGCCCCTCCAAAGTTGTGACACCCTGCACACACATACACACCATTAAATACATATACACACACACACAAACCATTAAATACATACACACACACAAACACATGCGCGCACACACACACAAACGCACACACTTTTTTTAAATCTTTCTACCTCACTGGACCATGATGTTATCTTTTGTAAGACCTTGATTTTTTTTTTACAATTACACAATTCTTGGAATTAACCGAATATACAGGTCCTCACTATGGTCTTACATAATATAACACGTGATTTGTCTTGCAACCACTGCAGTTTATGCCTACAGTGGTTATGCACTTTGATCCTCCCTAAATCAAAGAGGGAGGCTCGTCTCAGTAAAATACGGTAAAAATGGGGGGAAAACTATATTTTGACGTCACTTCCGGTTGTGGAGGCAAGATCCGATCCTCTGTCTGTCTGTACCACACAGTACAGCCAGACACTAGCATGTACGTTGTGTGTGCAGAATTACATACACAGCGCATTACGTTACTGTGACGAGAAACTTATTTGTTTTTTTCAATGCTTTTTTGTCAGAAAGCGAAAGTGAAATTTTAGTATTATAATACTACAATGATAGTCACCAAATGAAAATTACTGAAGAAAAAAAAGAGAAGATAAACGATTCTACCGGGGCTCGAACTCACGACATGATTTGAAAAAAACATTACTTGCGATCGCCGCAACCATTTAGGCTATCTCGTGTGGTGACTAATAAGGCGTTTTAAATAACTATATACCTTGCAATACGAGACAACGAATCGCGCAACAAAATTTCAATCAATCAACAAATTTGAAAGGAATTCTAAATATTGTGCACATATGACGATATCGCCTCTTTAAGTAAAGTTTTCAATTTGGCTATGTAATAACTGCCTGTATTAACTATATGCAATACTCGTTGCTGAGATTTAGGAATTACATAATGATTTGAGCTGTTCGCCCTTGCATGCAGTTAAATATTTGATGAAAATACCTCATACTTTGATCAGCCATATAACTGTTTTCAAAATTCGAAGCCTGTTACCAAACTCCCTCTAACACTTGTATTGTTGAGTAGGTCATATTGTTCTTGGTATAGAGGTGTCATGTGTATTAATGAATGAGTGGGTCTTAATGGTAAAAGTTAATATAAGTTCAACATTTTCTATGCGCCATTTCGGCTCGGGACCAATTATGCATTAAGAACTGGTCTACAACTATATAACACGTAATATCATCACCAAGGAACACTTTGTGGTACCGCGTTTTTTGTTTTGTTTTCTGTGGGAGGGCCTAAAGAATGGAACAAGCTACCAACTGGCATTAACACTTCTAGTAATTTAAACATTTTCAAAAAATAAATAAAAAAACTCATCTTTTTCATAATGCGTTTCAGTATTGTTGTTCTATTAAAGGATTAGTTCAGTGGTCAAGCATGTTCATCGTATGTGAAAGAGTAATTCAAAAGAAACAAAATGTTGAAAAAAGCATTCAGAAATCTCGTTCCGTTAAAATTAGACTTAGTTGTGACAGTCACAGCCTCAGATTCTTCAAAAAATTATATTTCTTCAAACTTTGTTTAGGTGTTATATTATAAATACCCTTCCTAGATTCAGTTTTACTACTTTTTTGACATATCCCATGGTGAGGAATCTAAGGCTATGACATCACAACTAGTCTAATTTCAGTCGTTTCTATACAAATGATACCAAACTTTAGATAAACTTGAATATCTCGTTAACGGAAGAAGTTTTTTGAATGCTTGCTTCACTATTTTTTTTCTTTTGAAGTCCTCTTTCATATAAGATAGACTTGCTTGACCCCTGAAGTAATCCTTTAAGTTTAGTTTATTTAAGTAAGTATAATATTGTATTAATTGTTTGTGTTGTAAAAGTGAGCGCTATATAAGAATTATTTAACTAAAATAATTAATCAGAACCAATCAATGCTTGCGTTTTCTGGTTTGATTAATTACATAATTTTAGATTTTCTACTCACCAACAGTTACTTCGTCAAGCTCTGGCACAACTCCTATTGTCCAACCTTTTGGATTGAGCCATGAAGTCAGTTGACCAATGGACACTAGAGGTTCTACTCTGACCACCCGTCGCTCTGTGTCAAGACCAAGAATATCCACCAGATTGACCCGTATGTTGTGGTTTGTTTTCTTGTACTTTCCTACTCTTAAACTAAGAGACTGCCATCCTGGTCTTGCCGTGCAGAGCTGCTTCGTTGACCCACTTTTAATAAAGTCGTGAACCTTAAAGCAGAAAATGAAAACGTAAACATAGGAAGAAGGAGCAAAACAAACTGGCTTTATGGTTTGACTCAGTGGCAAGCAAAGAAATATTCCAACAAATTGGTAACTATTCAAATCGGCATTATGAGTAATTCATTCCACTTCCTCTGCACCATGAACAGTGTTAATAAAATCGAATTCCTTAATACAAAACCTGTGTAAAATCCGATTAAGGCGGTTCGATCGTGTTTCCGAAAAATCGGCTGAAAAAAGTTAGGATCATAATTCGGGAAAATGAGACAAATTTAATAGATTCACGCTTCGTGAACAGGTGAACACTCCGACGAATTAACTTCCTACTTGGTGGCGCGATGTCCCTTTCGTTGCGACACTGCAGTTCTTGTGACTATTCGGGGGCCCCAATATAGATTTGAAATTGGATTACGGGGAAGAGGGAGGAGGGGGCGTCAATTTTGGAACTTAGGCCTACCCATCTGGCGGACGAAGAGGTCAAGGCCTATTTGAAATGATTGCTTTGAAAATTATTTGGTTCAATGACCCTTCCTCCGGCGTCGGGGTTCTTGCTACCGTTTGTTGGTCAGTTTTGTTCCTGGATTTCACACTCAACAAATTTTAGAACATTAAAACATAAAAATCGCATTTGTTTGTGGGCCGTGCATGGGTATAAGTGGAAGCTACGGGGAGAGACGTATTTATATTTTGTATTGTGACTTTTTCAGGAAACTTTTAACAAAATTAGGCCGATGTCCCGGAAGGAATATAGCCAGGAGGAGCGGTATGAGCGACCGCCTTCTCCCTCTCCCCCCTCTCTTGGGTGCCGAAATTTCTAAAAAATGGGGAAAGGCGGGAAAAAGAGACATTTAAAGTAGTAAATTGTAGAAATTTGTCAAATTTTGGCAATATTTTGCCTGAAAAGGAGAGGAAATTCCCGAAAATTGTCCGAAAATGAAGAAAATTTCCCGAAAAATGAAACAAATTGTCCGAAAATTTTCCAAAACATATTTGGGGGGACATTCCGCAAATTATCAAAAAATGACGGAAATGTCAGAATATAGCTTGAAAATGAAGAGAATTTGCCGAAAATTGAAGGAGATTTTCAGATTAGTAGCAATATTTTGATGGAAACTTAATTTATCAGTGCAAATTTGTGTGGTGTAAGACAAATTTGCCCGACGAACAATTGCATTTGCCCCAAATATCTATAAACAACAGGGACGTAAGCAGTGGGAGCGGTCGCTCCCCCTTTGGGTATGGGCGACTTAATTAATCACTGTAGCAGTTTAGTTATGGCATGTACTTAGTGCATGGACTTCTGAGCTTCTCTTAATGCAAATTATCTGAACAAAAATTGGTTAATTGTCCAAAAGATTCAGCCAATTTTATTTGTTTTTTTTAATGCTTTTTTGTCAGAAAGCGAAAGTGAAATTTTAGTATTATAATACTACAATGATAGTCACTAAATGAAAATTACTGAGAAAAAAAAAGGAAGAAGATAAACGATTCTACCGGGGCTCGAACTCACGACATGATTTGAAAAAAACATTACTTGCGATCGCCGCAACCATCTGGGCTATCTCGTGTAGAGGCGTTTTAAATACCTATATACCTTGCAATACGAGACAACGAATAGCGCAGCAAAATTTCAAGTAATCAACAAATTTGAAAGGAATTCTAGATATTGTGCACATATGACGATATCGCCTCTTTAACTTAAATGTGATAAATGAGGAGGAAAGGGGGGGGGATTTAAAGAAATTACTTTACTATTACTATTTGAGTAGAATAATTAAGATTGTGATTTCTATGTTTTTACAGCATTGTAAAATGATGCTAATGCACTTCATCTGCGTAATAAGTTCATTTTTAGTGTGAGACATTTTTCATTGTAATAAGAATGTATAAAACATGATCTTTCCATGTAAAGATATTAATGTTTTCTTTGGAGAAGACTACATCAGATTCTTCTTTCTTTTTTTTTTTGTAAAGGATTACCATCAAAATCAAAACAAATCATTTATGGGGATTACTATCAAAATCAAAACAAATCATTGATGGGGATTATCATCAATATCAAAACAAATCAATTATGGGGATTATCATCAAAATCAAAACAAATCATTTATCTGTTTATGGGGATTATCATCAAAATCAAAACAAATCGTTTGTGGGGATTATCATCAAAATCAAAACAAATCGTTTGTGGAGATTATCATCAAAATTAAAACAAATCATTTATGGGGATTACCATCAAAATCAAAACAAATCATTTATGGGGATTATCATCAAAATCAAAACAAATTATTTCTAGGGATTACCATCAAAAATAAAACAAATAATTTATGGGGATTATCATCAAAATCAAAACAAATCGTTTATAGGGATTATCATCAAAATCAAAACAAATCATTTATGGGGATTATAATGAAAATCAAAACAAATCCCTCCTGAGAATTATCATCAAATTCAAAACAAATCTTTTGTGGGGATTATCATCAAAATCAAAACAAATTGTTTATGGGGATTATCATCAAAATCAAAACAAATCATTTATGGGGATTATAATGAAAATCAAAACAAATCCTTCCTGAGAATTATCATCAAAATCAAAACAAATAGAGATTTAGGTCTCTAAATGTGACCGATTTTACATTAGCTCTAATGGTAAACTTCTTGGTTTTCACCGACAAACTGCTTGTTCAGATTTACGAATTTACGGTGTATAGAATACTTGAATAGCCATCTGGAAATAATGCTGACAATCTTGTTAGTCTTAACATTATAATGAAAGCGGAAAGCCCGACTATGCCAATGTCCATCTAGTGAGATAAACAGCTAAACTCAGTATGCCCTACATGCTACACACTTTTTGCAATGCTGAGGGGATAATTACACAAACTTCCATTGGGATTTTTATTTTGACCTATCATACGACCAATACTTTTACAAAATATGATGGCGAAACCATTAAAAATAGTACTGATGACAATAATATGGTAAATTTACTAAATACATTTTTATCTCCTTAAAAAAGAATGAAATTGAATGATTTTCGGAGCTAATCGTTTACCTTGATAACTTTGTCCATCGACTCGCGGGCATTCACAAGTGACGCACAGCTCCGGCCAGATGCCGAGTTTTAGTTTTTAAATATTCGCAATTACAATCTTCCTCGAGAGACAACAAGACAACAGCGCGGGAAAAAAAGTTTACATCACATGTTACATGCTGGAGAAGCATGTTTGATATGCAATAAACATGATCAAATATCATTTGAACGAAATAAAATGTACGTGGCAAAACGGTCAAAAAATATTTAGGAAAATAATTTAGGCACATACAGCTAAAAGAAAGTCTAGCTTAGTCAATAATTGTTCTTCAAGCAGTTATTGCATATTTGTTTTAATGAATTTCATGTCCATGTCGTGATGCTCAATACATAAGTGTAGGAACGGGGAGGGCAGGGGGAACGCGCCCCACACAGAAATGAATAAAGTGCCCCTTTTGAAAATGAAAAGTTCACCTCTATTACTGTCAAAGGTGCGATAATTTGTGGCGGAATATGCGGACACTTTTAAACAAAGATTACAAAAGTACCTTTTCAAAATGAATGTTGCTTGGGCTCAGAGATTCTATCTACTAGGGGGAGGGGGGAGGGGGGGGGGTAATCTTTATATATCAAATTAAAATGAAATGAAGACGATAAATGTTTTGTCAATAAAATTGTAGATCTGTAACAAAATATTTTGTTTAAACAAAATTAATATATTTTGGGTTAATTTCCATACACTTTACCCCGCCGAGCCAATTCAGCCTCATGACGCATACCTTCATAAACAATTTCTTTACCGAAAGTTGGGCAAATTCAAACGTTTGGGGGACAAAATCACGCTAAGATGCAAAAAATAATCTTACAAAAGGTACAAATTCGGAAAAAAAAGTGTATGTGTGTGTGTGGGGAGGGGGAAGGGGGTGCCTTCCTTTAAATTTCCCTCTTAAATCCCGCCTATGTACATAAACAACGATGACCGATATAGTTAAAATTAAGCAGTTTGATGGCATCATGGTCAGCTGACACAAAATTAAAATCAACCACTGACGTCTTCATATTGGTACAAAATCATATAAAGCACGTTATGAAAATTGAATTACACACTGTGGAAAATTGAATATCGTGAAATGGAAATATAAAATGTTTTAATGTATGGTTAACAGGAATGCCGTGACTTTCAAGATATTGACGAGGGGGTGGGGGATGACGGGGGGGGGGGGGTAGAGGTAATGAAGTCAAATGACATGTGATAAAAAAAAAATACTGTGGGATATAATGAGGTTGTGTAACATGGTAACACATGTTCGCCTACAATTATTAGGGCTGAGTCTCCCTGCCCCGGTTCCGTCGCTCCTGCATAGTGTAAGCATAGTGCATGACTGAACTTCTCCTTTAAAAAAAGGTGTGTGGAAGAAAGAGGGGAGGGGGCGCGGGCAGAACACTTTTCCTCTACCGTGAACGTGGGGACAATGTTTTCCCCCAAATGTAGTCTGAATAATAGCTGCCTAGGTCCCGAACAGAGGCCCGCAGGAGCGGCAAGGGGAAAAATGCTCCTCCCATAGTTATCATGGTTATAGTGTACAGCCGATGAGGCTACAATACGCAGTCATATCTTATCTGACTATAGGTATACGGGGACCAAAACAGAATTTTGCATTGGCTATATCGATCGCAGACGGCACGTTGAAAATGTAAGTCGCATTGTCAAGTCGTTTAATATGATTTTACGACAAAATGTTGTAATCTGACGTTCAAATACTCTCACAAAATGTCATCCACGTCATCAAATAAATGCTATTATCGTACATCAGATTCAACTGTATTACTGATAGCAAACTCGAGATACGCTTGATCAAAGAATGCAGTCACGTGACTAGATTCTTGGTAAGATCACAATATGTTCCTAGGAACTCTTGTTCCCAAGAACATAATAATTAAGGGTCTATGATCGGATTCCATTTTTACAATATTATTATGAGTATTCAATGGAAATTCAGGTTCTTCATTTTTTTTGAAATGTTTATTTTCTAAGCACTTTCATTTAAAGAAGAATGTTGTTTAATGAACAAATGACGTTCTGCATACTGTCGAATACGACATTCACCATTATGTGCTGTAATATTATGCGGTAATTAACTATAAGTGATATAAGAATCAATTCCGCATAGCCTACTGGTGAATGTTTTTGTGACTAAATTAAACATAAAAGAGAAGCGAAAGACATAAAGCCAAATATAAGTTTACTATTTTGCCTTTCCAGAATAAAATCACAATGTACATATGTATATCTAAATATCGACAATTCTTTAGCACCAATTTTCTCAAAACTAGTTTTACTACACTTTATTACATGTAGCAAGAAACTAATTAGTTGCCACATTCATTATGATAAAAACATCAAGTTCGGGTCTTTTTTAACCAGAAAGGGGAAGTTTCAGGGACTTGCGCCATGTTTTCTGAAAAGTGTTATACTTGTATCTTTTGGATGATGGTGTTTCAATAAGGGTTTTTCAGCTGACGTCACGAGGTCACATGACTTTTTTTACATCACCATTTTGTCGGTCAATACCACTGTCGTCTGCTGTACACTTAATTACACTTACATACGTTTGCATGTTGTTATATAATATGAGATTATTTTGTAAGCTAGTTATGTTGGAATCTTGCTGTGCCGTTGGTTGTATTAATAGATGTGTGCGGGGAATGAAAAGACATTTACTCTATTTTTAATCTGATCCTGATCGATCTTTGAAGTAGGTTTCTGTTGTACGACGCGACGGCTTCAACCTATGGTTCACGCTAGGATTTGCAGCGAGCACTTATATCAGGTATAGGCTTTACTTGAGTAAAACAAACAATCAGCTGGCGTGAACGTCATCGTATACCTGGTGGAAATATAAAGCTTAAGGAAAATATGAAGTTAAATCGGAAGCGATCAAAAAATTGCAATGAGTAAGATTCGCTGAACTGGTACTGGTAGGTTAGCATGTAGTATGTTTGTTGTATGTGTGATGTGACTAAGCTGTGTGACGACGCGTGAAACGCAACGACGCTTCCCTGCAAAATGGAGTCCAGTTGAGTTAGAGTCATGTGATGAAATCCCTCTATAAGGGTTTAACTGCGGTTTTGTCATTTTCTAGGCCGATGTGGAAAGGTGTTGTGCACCCTCACCAAATGACTCAAATTTTGGTATGGGTTTATTGTAAAATAGTTCCCCATGGAACTTTTTCTGATGCAGATCTCGTCAAGTTTGGACCTGCATCGTCAAAACCATTTTTAAAATTTTCTTATCAAATAAAATTTTCCCATCAAATGAGCTCGAGCTCCCCAAAATAGCTCTTTCTCTGGCTTCTTATTTTGGGATGACGTATTAATACCCATTTAGTTATGTGCTACCCATATGCGTAAAGATGGACGAAATGTAAGTTTATCCAAAAGAAACCATATTTCGAGACTTTCGGTGTCTCTTTATAATGATCAGTTTATCAGGTTATAGTGTATTCGAATCATAATATCGTCATTGATGATGGTTACGTGGCGGGATTTTCTGTTTCATTGTTGCCTAAAACGAGTTTATTTTAATTTTTTTAAATGAACATTTTCTACTAATGTTGGCCAAGGCTTAAATGTACCTACCTGTTTTGACACATCTTTTACTTTCTGATCATGCAGGTCCGGCGCACTTCGAATTCTGAATATTATCCAGTCTTGTATGTACAATACGATATTATATATCAATGATATGGGCAAGAGCCCGAAACAAACGAATATCCAGCGTTGATTGATGATAACATACTCAAAGCCTTTAATCTGCACCCAAAGTACCAATCCCAGAATTGGGACCAGTATAAATGCAGCTATCCACACGAACATAATGAAACACCAATGGATTCCTATCAGGGAGAAAAATAGGTATCTTTAAATAAAGTACAATATTCGCCTATCACTGAATCAAACACACTTTCAAGCAGAGGGTTATGTCTTAGACAGTTAGAGATCTAAATGGAGTAACCAGACATGCATGCTAGATATGATTATTCATTTTTTATATAAAAAAGTTGAACGTTCCCCAGATCAAATTTAATTTGTATTTCAAATTAATATCGACAAATCAACTTATATTCTTTATGTGATATTACAATCAGATCCAGATTTGTATCTCTAATTTATATATGGACCTGATTTGGACTATCTGGAATCATATCTTGGATTTTGTGTAAGGGTTCCCAAGCCTCTATACGTTTGAGGAGAACATGCGTATGTCCCTCTGAGTGATAAAAAGTTTCCTCAAAATCATAAAAGTTTATATTACATATAATTTTGGTCTAAAAGAAGTGTATGAATGCAAAAGAAGGACAAAAACACGCATGCATACATAAAACACGGTGTTTAATTTGACCCCTGCCACAAGTCTTGCATATAAAGTGGCTGAAGGTTCTAACAACTGGCTATAAACCCCGTCTCAAACTTTGAAAACAGGGTCCAATTTAATTAAGATAATCAATTGTTGAGGTAGTGAGGATAGGGGCGCCAATATTCCATAGTAGACTTACTATCAAGGTCGTAGTAGATATATGGGAAAGGGAAACATGCGAATCAGAAAATGATGGGTTTTTTTCTTCTGGAAAAAGGTTTAGTGACGAAATGAAAAAGAACAAAAAAACGATTTATTCTATGGGAAGGCAGAGCCTAGGAGCATAATGGATTGGTGGGCAAATCCCTAATCCACCAGTTGGTATGTGTAAAAAAAGCATATATGCATATGCGAATATAAATGAAAATGCTGATATGAAAAACATTGTTGCGCTTATAGGTATACGGACGTGTAGAAGAAACATTAGCTAAATTGCTTTAAAATCTACTAAAAACCATTATAGTAGCAAAGCATTTCTTTAAACTGTTGAAATCGTTTAAACATTGACCATTTTATAGTATTTCTAAATCTCAATAATCAATTTGCATATTTTATGCAAATTTTCAAGAGTGACCTTGGTGTTGTCTTCTGTAAATCCTTCATTTCTATTTATTTATTTTTTTAATTTGTAAAATAATTCTTTGAAATGGTGCAACATGTTCTGACTAAAAGTTTGTTAGTCTTTGCCACACCCCAGTGAAATTCTAGTAGGTCTGACTTTCTCATCATTTTCAGTGACTAAAACTTCAAAAAGAAATTTTAAGAAATATAAACTGATAAAGGCGTAATGAGCTGTCCGCCCGTCATACATACATTTCGCGTGACTTAAAAACTGATCAAACTTTGATTAGCTATGGCATAATTCAAAAAATTAATTTAGATATTTTTTCTTCAAAAATGTCTACATGTCCGTAGACCTTAAAACTGTTTAGGCTAGGTTGTTAATATTGCAAGTTAAGTGCTTCTAATCTTCTCAAATCTGGCAATTCTTACCAATTAAAAATTCTTACCAATCAAAAATCGACCACAATCAAAGTTGTTAATATATTACCCACATCATGTGTTTATTGCCTATTGAAAAATCTACAAGAATGTGGCTATTGTCACTTTCTTGTGCAGTTAATATATAATGCCCAATTGAACAAGTTAAAGGAATATTTCCATGGATTTGCATTTTTTCATATATGATAGAGAATTTTTTTTTAGAAACAAAGTGGTGAAAATTATGTTGATATCTTATCCCGTTTAGCAGTTACGAAATTTTAAAGTATTTTTGCATTTGGACAAAAGTGACTGATTGGCAACATCTGTGATGTCATACAGACAATTTCAGCAAAACGTCTTTTGTATTTCTTTAAAAATTATTTGGATTTTTTTATCATTTATAATTGAAAACACACCTTTTTACCCAATATTGTAAAGCGTTTAGTTTTGTTCTCAATATAAGCGCTATATAAGCATCTACATAATAATGATAATAATTGTAAATGTGATACACCAAGAAAAAAAAAATACTTTTTTGTAAATTGTATATTCCACCATCTCTATAATAAACCAAAAATGCTGCTCGATAATGTAAAAAAAAAAGTGTAATTAAATTTATAAGAAATACATTAGAACTGTGCTTGAACTTCCATGATGACATCACCAAGCTGAAGGACATATACTGTACGAGGTGTTTTTAAGAACATTTTCCTACTCTTTAATTGTTATAACTTCTAAACGGAATAAGATATTAACATAGTTTCTTCACCACTTTGTTTCTACAAATTTTCTCTATCATATATGAAAAAATAAATATCCATTACCCCCTAAAAATACGCCCTCACTTTTTGGTTCAGTGCCGCTTTAAACCAAATTAAGGTAGGAAAATTGCATGCGAAATATTCAAATTTTGGTGTAACAGACAATGAAATTATTTTCTCCATTTTCACCAGCGTAAATTTGACTTTCACCAGGGAATTTTAACGTAATCTTTAAAAGTTAATTTCAGTATTAAGAGCAGATTTTAACATTTTAATCACCAGCTAAAGGTCAAATTATACAAAAATATTAATTTCAATATCATTTCAAAAGTATACAACTTTAGAAATACAGAATTTGACAAGCAAAAAAAAAATTAACGGCTGAACTTATTAGCAACAATTTAAATTATGTTCGCTGCGCATGTCTCGATCTCCCAATCGGGAGATCTCCACATCGGGAGCGTGGACCGGACTGATATCAGCAAATAATTGTTAATATCAACAATTGATTTAGTAATATCTTCAAATAATTGTTGATATCAACTATTGAATTGTTGATATCAACTATTGAATTGTTGATATCAACAATTGAATTAATGATATCGCTAATTATTTGCTGATATCAACAAGTAATTGCTGATATCGGCAAATTATTTGCTGATTTCTTCAATTATTTGTTCATATCACTAATGCAATAGTTGATATCAACAATTGAAATAGTGATTTCAGTTATTAATATCACTAAATTAATTGTTGATTTAACTTATTGATATCACTACATGAATTGTTGATTTAACTTATTGATATTACTAAATGAATGAATGATATCAGCAATTATTTGATGATATCAGCAATTATTTGTTGATATCATTGATGTGAGATTGACATAGCGATAACACTATGCCTTTTTTTCTTCAGCCAGGTGTAAATGTCCTATGCTATTGTGCCATATTTTTAAACGTTTTTACGTGTAGACCAATACCTGAAAGCGGATATATATATTTTCTAACATTATTGGAAAGTTAGGTTGCACATTTGCATCATAAAACATAACAAATAAATTTAAAAAAAAAACTTTTATAAAATAAAAGCTGTTCGTTTTATTCTGTTAATTTTGCAGCAAAATTTTGTTTTCTCAAATAACATAACATAACAAGATTACGGGCCAAGAAGGGTTAGTCACCCCATAAAAAGCCCAAACTAACACCACCACCACAAAAAATAAAATAAAATCAAGCACGCCCAGAGTTAGTAAAGAACTTATCAATGTTGACTTTGAAATTGTGAACAGCTAACTAACCACTCAGGCAAACCATTCCACTCATTAACAACTCTTTGCGAAAAGCTAAAATGCCGAATAGCTAGCCGTGAGAACTCTTTGGTCAACTTCAAACTGTTACCACGTGTCACATGAGGATTAGCTGAAACATGCAAGAAATAACAGGAAATCAAAGCATCACTACCAGATAGAAACCTGAATCATATCGCCACGTATTCTTCTCGACTCAAGCGCGGTCGACCCAAGAATTCCCAACCCAGATTCATAAGAGAGATTCCTTACTTCGGGAATAAGTCTAGTGGCTCTTCGCTGAACCTGCTCCAAAACGAACTTATCCTTCTCATAAAAGGGACTCACAGCCTGAATAACATACTTAAGGTGAAGCCTGACTAACTGCTTATACAAATTAAGAACAACCTCTCTACCAAGATAACAAAAAATTCTTCTAATCAAACCAAGCATCCTATTTGTCCTTGCAGCTGCCAAAGCACAGTGTTTAGAAGGCTTCAGATTGCTAGTAATGACAACACCTAGATCCTTTTTTGATCAATACAACCAAATTTGAACCATTCATGCAGTAATCAAAAGCCAAATTGCTAGCATCATCAACAATCCAGTATAACTTATTGTCATCAGCAAATTTACAAATCCTTGAGCCAAGGAAAACATCGATCATTAATGAAGATTAAGAAAAGAAGCGGACCCAATACAGAACCCCGAGGAACACCACTTGTAACCTTCTTCCATGGAGATACCTCACCATTAACAACAACTCTTTGTGGCCTGTCAACTAACCAAGAATATATCCAACTAGCACACTTTCCCTCCACACCAAGCGCTCTTGTTTTCATCATGAGCCTGCCCAATGGAACCTTATCAAATGATTTTTGGAAATATAAAAAGATAACATTCAAATTATGACCAGAATCAACCAGTTTAGTAACATTATCAAGAAACTCCAATAAATTAGCAACACAAGACCTCCTAGGTAAGAACTCATGCAGGGACAAATTCAACAAACCATTGACCAGTAAATGATCTAGTACAACATCCTTAACAATGGACTCCATGACCTTGCACACATCACTAGTAAGACTCACTGGCCTATAGTTACAAGGCAAACTGTGGTCACCCTTTTTAAAAATAGGAGTGACATTAGCAATTCTCCAATCACTAGAAACAACACTAACATCAAAGCACTTTGAAAAGGTAATACTCAGGGGAACAGAAGGAACATAAGAACACTCACGTAAGACAGCAGGATGTACATCATCTGGACCGGGTGCTTTATTTGAGTTCAAACTTCTTAGACACAAGATCAACTGAAAAATCAACATTCTTAATGGATACTGGAGAGTGCACACTAAGATAATCCACAACATCATCAGCAGGGGACTCCTTAGTTAAAACAGACACAAAGTAGTCATTCAAATCCATAGCCATATCCTTACCACTATTGATAGTATAAAATTAAAAAAAAGCTAACTAATTCCATTGAGCCTAATGGCTCTATGAGCCTAATGGCTCGATGTTGGTGTTGTTCCTAGTGATTGGAGAATTGCAAATGTCACTCCTATTTTAAAAAAGGGTGACCACAGTTTGCCTTGTAACTATAGAGCCGGTGCTTATTCCTGGTTTTGATGGCGCAAGCGGATGAGACTCCCCCTGGACATCCATCGCAGATTCACTCTCCAGCAGTGCTGGTACTCATTTTCACAGCTGAGAGGACTGAAACAAGCAAAGTGTCTTGCTCAAGGACACAATGCAGCGCTCGCGACGGGAATCGAACCAGGTACCTTTCGAACACGAGCTTGACTCCTTAACCACTGAGCCACTGCACCTCTAGTGATAATAACACCATCATTACCGTGAAAGGGAGCAACAACCTCCTTGGCTTTTTTTTTTTTTTGCTTTGAGCGAACATAAGAATGAAACGACTGAGAATTAATCTTAACCTCTTTGGACAAAAGTTTTTCAAAAAGCACTTTAGTATCTCTTATCAAACCCTTTGTGAACTTTTCATTATCCTTATACCTAGCAAGCTCCGCAGGACACCCACTGTGTTTATAACAACGTCACAACTTCTTCTTTTCCCAAACAGCCTGCAAAACCTCCCGAGACATATACACTGGCCGATAACGCCTACATACTTTCTTTAATGGGACAAACTTATTTACACCCTCCAAAACTATAGTTCGGAAAACATCCTATGCTTTAGAAGGATCTAAGTTACGGAGCAAAGAAGTCTAATCGAATGACAAATTATCCTGATAATAGCCTACATTAAACACCAGACTTTTTGGAGAATAAATAGATTTGTTTATATATATGTTTTATGCAGACCCGTATAGCCAGGACTTTGAGAGGGAATTCGTTTTTTCGTATAAACTAATAAAAAGGCACTTCATTCCTGCACCGCGACGTTTCACATCAAGTATTTTGTTCCCCCCGAGAGTAGGCTATTGGAGTCCACATGTCAGTGGACATGTTGAAGTTGAAGTTGAAGTGAAGTTGAATTGAAGGATTGATTCGTCAAATGGTCAGAACCGTTCCGGTACTTTAACTAGCTTTGAAATTCCAAATGCTTATCATGTTTTTAGATTTCAAAAGAACACTTTTTAAGAAAAAGGGCGTTCTTCAGAGAAAAGTTTGAAAATGTAAAATAATCTATTAGTAATATATCAACACTTTGTGCAATATTGTATTTAATACATGAATTAAGACATTGAAATAGAGGGGGAGGGGACGGGATATAGAACAGGTTCCTTTGAAAAGTTACACGTGTTCTTACTAAATTATTGGAAGCTTATCAACATTTCTTTTTTCTCTTAGACTACACATATTAAAAAAAAAACAGTGACCATAGACCTATATTCCTGCACAGAAACGTGAACAATAAAACATTATATTTCCACATTATGCGTTTTCATGATATTGTGTATATAGCTCTCCTTAACATGAATTTTGACTTATATAATATACCTTCTTCCTATGCGTTGTGACGTACTTTTTTTTTCCTTCAAATGTAAATTTTGCGAGAGCTTCCGGGGGCTTCGTCCCTGGACCCCAAGCGGGACTTCGCCCCTGGACCCCACCAGGGGCTCCGAAGCGGACCCCTGGGTCCCACGCCAAAAAGCGAGCGCTGCGCGCAGTGACGCAAATCATCCACCCCCCCCCCCACTTTACGCCACTGATGCAAACCAATAAATCAACAATAATGAAATAGAGGGCACTGTTTATTATGCATCTGATTCATTCAGTGATGCCAGCACCTGCATGGCTTCGACGGTCATGGGGACGTCACATGCTTCCATGCACCCCTGTGCTAGTACCAATGGTTATGTTTCTATGTAAATATGTGCATGGCAACTCATATATTTTACTATACTGCAATATTTTAACTCAGTGTGGTTGATATAGCTTCAAAAGTTACAGAAAATAAACAAATTGAGGGCACCTTCGAAGGCTTTGAGCTTTGTAGCTCAAAAGAGGGCGCTGTTTATTGTTCTTTTTTTATTTTTGAATATGTATCAGGTCACACAGTTGACCACCCTGTCAAATTTCAGCTCAATCTGCTTGATATAACTTAAGAAATTAAAACAAGTAAGAAGTAACACAAATAGAAGGCGCCCTCCAAAGTGCTTTTGCCTTTGTACCTCAATATCTTTTTAAATGTGCAACTTTTGTAATTGTGAAAAAATATGTTATTTTTGACATCATTCTGCATTAGAATTCATACTTTCCACATCCGCCCTCCGAGGTGGGTCATGCAACTTAAGATAGGAGGCTAATGGGACCACTGCCTAAGGGTTGATGGGTGGAGGCTTATATTTCATTATACTCCGTTGTCTTTCTATAAAGTTCTATGGACATGTAACAAGATTAAAAACCAATGAATTCAATCAATTCAATCATAGTCGGATAGAAATTAACCATTTTACAGCCTTTTGAATTTTCAGGCATCAACATGCAATTCGTATGCTAATTTGTGATACATTACAGGGCGGTGGAGCGTTGAAAATAATGATAACAATATTGGGGAGGGGGCTAATATTATCAAGTAACGTGATAGCACATGTTCACCTAAAATTATTGGGGGCTGAAGCCCCCAGCCCACGGCTCCGCCACCCTGCAGTAGTATTTTTTTTTTTTTGGTGGAAATCTGTCTGTTTTTTCATTGTCTACCGTAATTCTACCACGCGAGGCACAGCAAATTTTGACCAAAACTTGTTGAGTCTTTACAATAACCCCATTCAAATTCTAGCAGTAATTAACTTTCCCGTCGGTTGGAGTGACTGAGATTCTGGAAAGAAATTAATCGACTTGCATAAAAGACTAAGTTGCTCGAACAGTCAGCCAGTCATACAGTCAAACAGTCAGCCAGTCATACAGTCAAACAGTCAGCCAGTCATACAGTCAAACAGTCAGCCAGTCATACAGTCAGCCAGTCATACAGTCAAACAGTCAGCCAGTCATACAGTCAAACAGTCAGCCAGTCATACAGTCAAACAGTCAGCCAGTCATACAGTCAAACAGTCAGCCAGTCATACAGTCAAACATTACCAAATTAGAATAAATTGATCAGAACCTAACTTTGATCAGCCACAATTTAGGAATCAGCGATGCATTCTTTATAGAGAGTGGACCCAGTTGGTAATTTTGTGACCAAACGTAATACATAAATATAGCCCCAGTCCACTGCCCCGGTTCTATCGACCATGAAAATGTATAAATAACACAAAAAGACACTTAAATCGAATCGAATTCATTCCACTTACGTCAAATATAATTTAAGTTAAGTAGAATGCATTAAATAGGAATATAGCATTTCCACTGAAGTGCAAATGAATTGGATTTAATTTGACTTAAATCGAACGCAATTCCACTAAAGTGAAATAGGTCACCAATTCCACTTAAGTGGAATTGAATTTGAATTAAGTGAAATGAAATTTGACGAATGCAATTCCACTTAAATCAAATTCAATTTCACTTAGTCAGATTCAATTCCACTTAGTCAAATTCAATTCCACTTAGTCAAATTCAATTCCACTTAGTCAAATTTAATTCCACTTAGTCAAATTAAACGTATTTTTCAGCTTTTTTACTTAAGTAGAATGTAATTTCATTTTGAAGTGAAATAGGTCACCGATTCCACTAAGTCGATTTCAATTTCCGTTAAGTCGAATTCCATTTGACTTAAGTGCAAATAATCACCAAAGTAGTTAATTTCGCTTAAATCGAATTCAATTCCACTTCAGTGAAATAGACTTCGACTTAAGTGAAATTGAATTCAACTTAAGTGAAATTGGTGACCTATTTCACGTAAGTGAAATTTCATTCACCTTAAGCGAAATTGCATTCTACCTCATATGGAAAAGTGGCGGTCATTTGCTTCAATCTTAAGCCCCGCCCCCTCTACACTGTATGTAAAACTGAAACAAAAGGTACTTAACGATCTATTAATCATTTGAATTTCATTTGTTCATTCCAGCTAAAAAAGTTTCTGGTTCAAAAATTTGTTTTATATCTAATAAAGTTGGGTGCTTGTTTCTATTAATTGTTGTTTCGTCGTAAATGCTGTATTTATGAACCTGCTTTGCCATCATTTTCAATTGGAGTGTGTCAAAGTTCTACAGTGAAGTCGCCGCCGACGACGAGTGAACACACAATTACAATGACGGGGTCGTCGCCTGCGTATTCGGTTATGATAGTAACAATGCTATCACGAAACGCTTAATACGACCCGGACGAGAAGACAGGTACGACGTACGGACAGACATAACATCGACAACCAAGTCAATGTCCACGGCCAATGATAACCAGTTGTGGTGCACTGGCGTGTCTACCCAATCCAGGCTTGAACCAAGAGCCTCGTGGTCTGTAGACATGTATGATAACCGCTACACCACAGTAGGTAGATAAAGTAGATACAGTAGGTAGAAAACGGTGAAGTCACAAACAAGGCGTGTTTTACAACTTCCCCGATGATAACATCAGCTAAACTGATTTTCGTAATTTTGATGAACCACCTATATAACTTTATAACAATTACTTTGACTAAATGCTTCGCTGCGTCGTAATACCCCCTCGAAAAAACCTTATTGATATGTTCAAGTCTTAACTAAAGCCTTTGTTTTTGATGACGTCATCCGCATTCTAACAACAAGACCAAATATTAGGTGCTGATATTCTTCGTATATTTTGATAACGTATTCAACGAATTTATGAATTGAGTTTCCAGCCTGCGGGTAGTGATTTGTTGTTAATAAAAGAAAATTACGGCATATATATATATATATATATATATATATATATATATATATATATATATATATATATATATATATATATATATATATATATATATATATATATATATATATATATATATATATATATATATATATATATATATATATATATATATATATATAAATATATATATATATATATATATATATATATATATACATATATATATCTATATATATATATATATATATATATATATATATATATATATATATATATATATATATATATATATATATATATATATATATATAAATATATATATATATATATATATATATATATATATATATATATATATATATATATATATATATATATATATATATATATATATATATATATATATATATATATATATATATATATATATATATATATATATATATATATATATATATATATATATATATATATATATATATATATATATATATATATATATATATATATATATATATATATATATATATATATATATATATATATATATCTATCTATATATATATATATATATATATATATATATATATATATATATATATATATATATATATATATATATATATATATATATATATATATATATATATATATATATATATATATATATATATATATATATATATATATATATATATATATATATATATATATATATATATATATATATATATATATATATATATATATATATATATATATATATATATATATATATATATATATATATATATATATATATATATATATATATATATATATATATATATATATATATATATATATCTATATATCTATATATATATATATATATATATATATATATATATATATATATATATATATATATATATATATATATATATATATATATATATATATATATATATATATATATATATATATATATATATATATATATATATATATATATATATATATATATATATATATATATATATATATATATATATATATATATATATATATATATATATATATATATATATATATATATATATATATATATATATATATATATATATATATATATATATATATATATATATATATATATATATATATATATATATATATATATATATATATATATATATATATATATATATATATATATATATATATATATATATATATATATATATATATATATATATATATATATATATATATATATATATATATATATATATATATATATATATATATATATATATATATATATATATATATATATATATATATATATATATATATATATATATATATATATATATATATATATATATATATATATATATATATATATATATATATATATATATATATATATATATATATATATATATATATATATATATATATATATATATATATATATATATATATATATATATATATATATATATATATATATATATATATATATATATATATATATATATAGTATATATATATATATTTATAAATATATAAATATATATAAATATATATATATATATATATATATATATATATATATATATATATATATATATATATATATATATATATATATATATATATATATATATATATATATATATATATATATATATATATATATATATATATATATATATATATATATATATATATATATATATATATATATATATATATATATATATATATATATATATATATATATATATATATATATATATATATATATATATATATATATATATATATATATATATATATATATATATATATATATATATATATATATATATATATATATATATATATATATATATATATATATATATATATATATATATATATATATATATATATATATATATATTATATATATATACATTAATATATATATATATATATATATATATATATATATATATATAGAAAGAGAGAGAGAAAGAGAGAGAGAGAGAAAGAGAGAGAGGGAGGGGGGAGAGATAGAGAGAAAGTACACAAATACTAACAAAAATAAACAAAATCTTACAATTCTGCCTTGGTAAACCTTTTGATAATATATAAAAAAATTAAGGCACATTTTGGCAATACAAATATACCTTAAATACATTAAAACCAGTCGTGTAGCCAGCATGGAAAATTAAGGAGGTTCGAGAAAGTCCTGGACCAAGACAGCGGAATGGCCCATTCGTTGGCCTGTTCCGTACTTAAAAAACTGCGGAATAGCCCTAGCTGATCCCCAGGAGACTCGAGGGGTCTGCTAGGCTCATTTCTTATGACACAGACTTGGGACTGGCCCTAGCAAAATATTACACAGACTGCAGAGATCCCCAGCAAACCTTAGGGATCCGCTAGGGACATTCTGTGGTCGGTTCCGTATAACAGACAGCAGAATGACCATAGCAGATCCCCAGGAGACCCTAGGGGTCTGCGAGTTTCATTCCGTAGTCCCTTCTATGCAACGCAGACTGTGGAATGGCCGTAGCAGATCCTCAAGAGTTCACTTTGGCCATTCCGTGGTCCATTTCGTATGAAACAGACTGCGGAATGGCCGCAGCAGATCCCCAGGAGACCTTAAGGATCCGCTATGGACATTCCGTAGTCTGTTCCATACTACACAGACTGCGGAATGGCCGTAGCAGATCCCCAGGAGACCCTAGGACTCCACTAGGAACATTCCTTGGCTTGTTCCGCACGGCACAGACTGCGGAATGACCCACAACTAAAAGTAACTTCAAAGGGTATTGCTGAATTACGTTGCTTGAAATGTACATTTCTTATTATGAGGACCAGGGCTGCCACCCGTAGGGGAAATCCCCATACAGTAGGGGATTTTAGTCAATTGTAGAAAAAACAGCAATACTGTAGGGGGAGTAGGGGATTCACTATTTAAAAAAATCGATTGTAATAATATTTATTTTCATATATGCTATGCCATGTATGCTACGTCCTTGGGTTTAGATCATTACTCAATATAATATGAAGATAAATAAGATTATCCAGTGTTTCAAACTGGAGAGGTAATGATAAAGAAGGCAAGAAAAAGAGACTTACCACCGCTCCGTGAGATTGGCGAGAACGCTTGAGTGAGATATGGAGATTGTTTAAAATGTTTCAGGTATAGCTGAAACAGACTGGTACCCACACAATGTTTCAGTCTCTTAATAACTACTTGACTGTTTCCTGCGTGACTCAAATTTGATGAAGTACATCATCAGTTGATAGTAAGCATTTGGTGGTTTCTAAAACGATCACTCCCGAATGAATCCGGATAATTCAAATTGCTCTAACGTTTGCAATTTCAATGTTCGTCACTATTACAGAAGATCATGTACAAGACATTATATTTCGGGTTAAATTGGGATCCGAGCATTTTCAGTCTCGGCAAAGTTTCCCAAATGAAGATAGCAGACAACTATTTATTAGACTCAATATGCTTTAACAAAATGAAGTATTAGTGTCGTCAAATTTAGGCCAACTTCAAGTACTTTTAGTGGATTAAAATACTCAGGAAAAATGCCAGTCCAAATTCTCACTTCTTAGACCTAATTTCCTTCCTAACGTGATAAGGAGTGGCTTTTCCGTATGGCACGGAATTATGCAAAATAAAATAAATATGGTTGTACGTTTATTGGCAGATTGGCAGAGCTTACGGATATAATCAAATGATATTCTTTTTACCGTTATCCACAATTTTGGATTTGCTGGTACTAGGTTTAGGCCTACCAAAGAACGATCTGTTTATGTACCTATTATTTAGGCCCAAGGCCTAGTGAGTATTGGCACAGGCAGTAGGCATACTAGGTCTACTAAAGCCGTCTAGGGCCTATTACTGTAGTATAACCCGAATTTGTTACCCACTCTAGCGAAGTCGGACAAAATTGTTATGTAAAAAAGTCCATTTTCATGATTGATGAGTACAGAGTTGGCATATGAAGGTACAGAGTTGGCATATGAAGGTGCATGAGAGAGACAAAGCCTAGATCATGGCCATGCCTCAAATACCATGTAGGCCTAAAAGCCTATTCCATTGATTGCCTTACTCAGTCAGACCATGGAGCTCTCAGTTAATAGCTCCATGGTCAGACCAATAATTGAAAAGTCCCTACCTAGAACTTAGACTAGCCCATTACTATCATCAAATAATTTGCCACATAGGGCCGACAGGCAGTTGACCACATCAATTATTACATAACAGAACTTCAGCAGACAAAAACTTGTTTTCTTTCTTCAGCTAGACAACAAATTTTGTTAACTCTGTTGATTCTCAGTTTGACCCCTTAGATACAGCATATATAAAGTAGTGCACTGTTGACAGGACTTTACAGTAACATTGTGTACCGTATTAAAAAAAAGTCTTGTCATTACAGTTCATTTTTTCTGTCATTTTGTTTTTGTAGATTGAAAAGAGTATTACAACGGTGTAGTTCGGTTCCATATGGAGTGTTACTCTCTTTTATAGTTCTGCTATTATATTGCAGCCATTTTGTTACCTTTATACGTTCATTCTTAAGAAAGCTAACAATTGATTTACATAAATTGCCTTCATGCATGTTGCTTCAAGGCCCCTCTAGAAATAACAAATCATATTCATTTCAGAACAGTGTATATTAGTGAAAAAGATTTAAGATTTTGAATAAAAATCACTGATTTTTGCAGCCCAGAATTTAAGAAGGGTTAATGTTTACATTGTTAAAATGCTGTCTTGTCTACTTGAAATTACTCTATGTGCTACTTGCAAAAATATTTGAATTCTACTTCTTCTCAAACACTGAAAAAGCTCAAAACTTCAATTAAAAAACACATTTGGTCAAAAGAATTTGTAAAACAAAACCTAAATTATTTGCATAGCAAAACCATGACAAGTTTTTTTTTTTTACCTCACATGTCATATTTTTATTCATAACCTACAGTATCATTTGATGTGACATTTTTTGTTCCTTTTAGTATCCCTCAGTTGTTTGAGAGGAAAGTATTGCAGCATCACATTGTCTTGATATTAACTTATCACTACCTTTTTCTTTCCCTCAAAGATTGTGGCAGAGCAACAGAGATATCAAATAAGCACTATATTTCTAAAAGATAAATTGTGCTCAAATAAGCGCAGTATCAGGACTAGATCTGTATTTACCCATCAGTCATTTAGGTTGCATGATAGCTACAGCAACACCAACTGAAGAAGAATGTTGTGACTGACAGTGATACAGCATCGAATGATATCCCCATCCATCCTATAAAAAAATACAGCTTACTTCATACATGATAAAATGAAATAAATGTTTATACTATATGTAAAATATTGTTTCATGAGATGATTCTTTCATATTATATATTTCTTTGTTTTACCTGCAGTAATGAATTGGATCAGTGCAGTGTAAGACATTAATGGCTACCACAATATATCTCTGCATCAACAGAAAAGGTAAACAAGATGCAGATGGTTTAATGTCTTACTCAGTCTTATGCAAACTATTATTATCGCTTCTATAGAACACTCAAGTTAAAAAAAATAAAGTGCCATGTAACTGGTTAAGGTCAATATATACCATCTTTAACAATAATGCGATTATTATGAAACAATTAATTTGTATAGTGCAAAATCATGTTAAGCATTTCTATGCACTGTACAAAGAGAAAATGTTGTGGAGGAGCAGGAAAATAAGTAAAAAAGAATTAAGGATTCTTTCAGAATGTAGTAATGAGATTTTTTGTCCATTTTCTGACACCAGGTTGATGCATTGATAGATTTGTTGATATCGAATAGTCTTTTATTTGTAGCACTTCATAGACACATACTTCGAAAGGCTGTCATAGAAGACTAATGCTATCTAGAACATTACCTTACAGTTTGGTGCAAAAAATATTGACAAGAAAGTCTAGTTCAAAAAGCATATTAAGTTTCAGCCAAACCGTAGGAAATCAAAATGAGCTTTACTAGGTGCTAAGGTATGTATAATATGTGATGTATTGCAGTATGATATAAGATATTTTAATAATGTAATATATTGTCTTTTTCCTCTATTGACCTAGAGAATATATTTTTTACTGTGGGATATGGCAAAGAAAAAAACAAAGCTAGTTGTTCTCTTTTAAACTATTGTAGATTACAACTTCAAAGAAAGAAGCAGGAAATGAAAGGCAGTTCCACTCATGGGACAACCAACACTTTGTATTTGTGTGAACAATTTTTTGTTGTGTTATTTCACAAAGCTTTAAAATACTCAATTTAAAAACTAAATTTAATTTACATGTGGGATATGGCAAAGAAAAAACAAAGCTAGTTGTTCTCTTTGAAACTATTGTAGATTGCAACTTCAAAGAAAGAAGCAGGAAATGAAAGGCAGTTCCACTCATGGGACAACCAACACTTTGTATTTGTGTGAACAATTTTTTGTTGTGTTATTTCACAAAGCTTTAAAATACTCAATTTAAAAACTAAATTTAATTTACATCATTAACTGATGTCTGGTCCTTTAAAGCAAACATATAAAGCTTGCTCAGATGTAAAGTGAAATATACATGTAGTCCAAATCGAAGTATAAAAGTCTACAAATGGGTAGGTGAAAAGCTTTATGAAATTCTTTACATTTCCTTCCTAAATTTCAGTATGAGGACAAAGTCTACTCCTGCTAGATTATGGTTAAGGGGTATGGTCAACACTTAAAAACGTGTGGTTAAAATTCCTTTCCATTTTGCACAAATGTATGACAATGAATTTAAAAACAAAACAAAGGGGTTACATAAAGAAATAGGAACTTCCGCCCACTCATACATCAGAAGAGGAACACAAAGAGAAACAAAAATTTGCATATTTTGGCCTGAAAATTCAAAATGCTCTTAAATGGTCAATTTTAAATCGATTTGGATGATTTTTTTTGGTGCTATTTTCCATGGATTTTAAAGCATTTTAGCATAAGTTGCTGCTACACATCCATATATCTTAAGCACTTATACATATGAAGGGTTAAATGCATTGCTTATTTGTTATGAAATTGAAACAAGATTTACATTTGAACCAAAAGAGATAAATAAATTATACTATCAATTAAAGTATTTTCTTTGACTTTTCTTAAGTCAATGTTTGTATTTGTGTATCATTTGTCCCCTAATTATATATCTATAGATTATCTGCCTCAAACAAGGATAGACATACTAGTTCTGTATGTATTTTGTGTTTTAGGTTACTGTAGATCTGATGGAGCCACTTTTTTAATCGAAATAGCAAACAGGCCAAGGCTTATTGTAACAGACCTGCAAGTGTTGTGTAACACTAAACCAATCCAACAATTTATTCGTTTATTTTTGTCAGAAACAAGGATGGAAAGTATAAAACTAATATTGAAAAGACTTTCTATGCAATCTGACAGCCCAGAGGAAAGTTATGCCCAATTTTAAAAAGCTTATTCTTGAAATGATTTAATAGATAATGGGAAAAGAGCAAAGCACCATCACTTGTAAAATTTAATTGGATTTGAACAAATTTTCCAGGGGGGAAAGGAAAACCACATTGTGTTAAAAGTTACCTTTCATTCAAATTTTGATGTATGTCTGTTACAGAGGTACATTTTCCCTTAAAAATGAAAAATTGCTATGATCTTAGTTTAGATATGCTCATTGGATTGAGACTCTCTAGTACTGTGGTGGTGCCACATTTGGTTATTTATTGGGTTATACCACTCATGTGAAGCCTGAGATAAGACCCTGTATTAAACATTCAGCCTTTCCTGAAAACGGCTCATTCACACAGAAGAGGGGATGAAATTCGGTGAATGGAAAATTTGCAGTGACTTAAATTAACTCTATCTCTGTTTGGAACTTGGAAGCACCTTGGACCATTCAGATTATCCTCAAGCACATCCAGGTGAAAACAGTATCGCAACATTGAAAGACTGACAGGTAGTGACAAGGAGACGCGGCACAGCTCTCTGACTACATTACTTGTACGCCTATACTGCTATAGTCATTGATTTCCCTATCACTTTACTACTCTCAGGCCTTTCCAATTATTGTTTGCAATAGCTTGCTTAACAGCTTAATAGGTTATCCGAGCTCCCGTGGTGGGAACTGCTCCTCAGCGGTGTTGTGTATACCCTTACGTGCAAGTATTCATGATCTTCTATTGGTCAAGAGTGTTATTCTCCGATGGATTGCCCAGTAACCGTGCCCTTCATGTCCCACCCTGTTCACTCCCAACTGACAGTTTGCCACACATTGCATATAAGAAGAACCACTTGAATGCTTGACAGACGGACAGACTCATCTAAAGCTGAAATGTTAATTCAACCAAGTCTAGAGTTCCATGTTACACAGGTGAGTTATAACATTTTCAGAGATAAACATTCCTACCAGGAGTGTAACAACATGGTTGGTAAGGAACAGAGACGTCACTATAAGGAAGCGGGGTTCGGGGTTGGAAATCCAACCGTTCCTCTTCGGGAACCCTCATAAATCCTCCCAGTTGGGAAACTGATCCCTATCTCTCCCCCCCCCCTCCCCCCTCCCCCTCCCCACCACCACCACCATTCAGAAGACCCTGAGCCCAATCAGAATACCCCAGCGACGTTCTTTGTAAGGAGACACAAGTCACTTAGAGGTCAAAGTGCCAGCATATCAGGTGTGTGCTTCTATTACCAGGGTCTCTAACTGCTAACCAATGAGGTACCACTTTTAATGTGTAAACCTCCATACTATGTCAGTGTGATTAAAGTGTAAGCGTACATCTCAATGTAAATGTAAGCGGCTCAAGCAATGTCATATTAAAAATACTTAGACAAGGGTTTCGAATACAATATACCCCATGGACGATAACTGCACCACTGATTGTGACGTAGCCAGCATTTAAAAAGTGAGGGCTCCAAAGACAAAGTGTTCAAATTTAGTCCATTTCTGAAGGCAATTTTGAAAAGCAAAATATATATAAACAACAAAGATTATTCAAATTTTTGAAAATTTCCTGTTGAAAGGGGAGTCTCTTCCTTCATTCACCCCGTGGCTACACCACTGACTACATAGCATGTTGAAGTCCCATGCTATCTATATGAAAATAGCTGTAAATTAACATTTTTTCAACTTATTTTGGGAGCCTACCCCTTCACAGCTGCACAGTAATGTGTTCTAAATAATTCAACAAGGGGGTTCCCATTAAGCAGTGCTGGACCTATGGGAGGAGGAGGGGGGGTTTCATGGTCAAAAATGTCCAACTTTTGCCACAAAATACCCAAAAAAGTAGTAGATATTTAAACAACTTATTTTCCAGGCGAAATATGAAAGCTGTCACGGTTTTGGGACCCAGGGCCCCTCCCACTAAATTTCAGAAAATTGTGTTCGATTGTTGGCTGATAGGAATAAAATGTATAAAATAAATTGATAAATGTTTTATCGTGTATCCATACGATCATTATGTGTTCTTCGGTTTTCGAGAAAATTGCCTTGATCTGTTGATCTAGAACAGAGATTAAATGGGAATTCATCACTCGAATTCAAATTTATTGTCACGTGATTTTGAATAAAGTTTTCGGGTCAATCGAGGTCATGTTTCCGACTGGTACATTCCCCAATGATTAGCCTATCAGGAAAGGCGTTGCCAGGTTATTATTATTATTACAAGTTGTGATAGTCAGTCCGGAAGCATGCCTATTAATAGATACATGTATAACAATTTCTAATTTATGTGCTTTAAATATTAAAAATCATTGGTTTGAAAAACATTTGAATGATCAAAATGGCTGTTTCGTGCCTAAAAGCCTAGCTCTATTGTCTTTTATTTCTAATATTTCGAAAACGGCGTGGTGAACATATCAAATTGGAGTTGAAAAGTTTTAGCCATGACAGTAGTGAATGTATTTTCATAAGTTTTAAGTTTCCCCTAGCAAAGGTATTTTTCCCAGACGTACTTCAAATTTGAAAAATGTAACATTGCATAAGCCTTTAACGTTAGGATAGCAAAGGATCATGGGAAATATCACAAAATGGCGGCTTCCATGTAGCAAAATGTTCCCATTAATAGGAACATTTATGTTCCCATTAATAGACATGCTGCCGGACTGATATTACTCTAATAAAATTAATTGTTGCCTAATGTTATGCGCAGGGACAGGGCATGGTCATAACTTCAAAGGATAACATATTTCGTCGGGAAAAACATGGTATGTGAAGAGAAATGCTACGAAAATTAAATTAGAATATTTTGAAAATGATTTGGAAACTTAGTTATGTTTCTTATTTTCATGGCCTTATGAGACGGGACGGGGGAGGGCACTGATATTAGTCCGGTAGAGATGTGAAATATCGAATGTACTATTTAAATTATAGATATTTCTGAATCAAATGCCCAATACTCGGCTATAAATGATGCTGACATCATACTTGGGCCCCAACGAGAGAGATGTGAAATGCCGGGTGCACTATTTAGATCAGAGAATGATCAGGGGCGGAGCCAGGAACTTTTTTTTCAAGGGCCAGGCCAAACCAAACCAGAGATGATTTGATAACGTGTTTTATGAGCAATTTTGTCATCAGGGTGCACAAAGCCGTACGGGAAATCTTTCTCCGGGAGGGGGCGCTGGGTTTATGCCCGACTCGAAAACCTATTACAAAGGAAAAATCGCAACAAATCTGTGAATAAACAATTAATTTTAAGTAATGGTTTCACCACAGCTTTTGGCTTTGTCTGGGTGGGGGTAGCCTTCGGAAATAGACTTTCTTTCATTTCCGGGGAATTTCTTTCATTTTCGGGCGGGTTTTCAGATATTTTTGGGAATTTTTCGGCCAATTTTCGGAAAATTTTCCTCAATTTTCAAGAGCTTTACTTCTTTTTCGGACAATTTTCTTCAATTTTCGGAAAAATTTTTAATTTCCAGAATATTTCGGAAAATTTTCGGGCAGGTTTTTTCATTTTCGCGAATTTTTTGGCCAATTTTCGGAAAATTATCATCAATATTCGGGAGCTTTCCTTAATTTTCGGGAAATTTCCTTCACTATTCTTGCAAGTTTTTAGATTTTCGGGAAATTTAGCGTATTTTTGACTAATTTTGGGGAAATTTTCTGGCATTTTTGGAAACTTATATTAATTTCGGAACAGTTTCCTCCATTTCCAGGAAGTTTTTCAATTTGGGGAAAATTTCCATCAATTATCTGGAAATATAGCCGAATCAGGCATGATTCCGACAAATCACTGATTTACAAACAAATACAAAATCACAAAAATTACATTTTGCCCCTCTGCCTGACTATATAATATCGCTGCCCAAGTATCATATTGTCAACATCATGCCGAGTCGGGAGGGGTATGCATGACCCAGATATCTAGCCGAGTCGGGCTTATGAGGGAGCTGCCACTCCCCAGTCAGCCAGTCCCCTGCCTCGCACGGCCATTGGGGTGCAGAGTTTTAGGAAGTGGAGGCAGGAGGAAAGGTACTCCATGAACAGATGAAAGGATTTCATATTCCCCGCCGCATGCTTTTTCTTTCGACTGGGACTTACTAACATAAGATTGAAGAAACATTTGGTAAAATCAGTGGTAATTTCAGTAATATTTGGCAACATTTCCAAATAATTGATAAAAAATGACCATAATTCCCGATTAAGAAGGAAATTTCCCGAAAATTAACCCAAAATGAAGAAAATTGCACGGGAATGAAGGTAGTTTTCAAATTAAATGATATTTCCCGGAAGGAATGTGATTGAAACACGCTATAGAATCATACCTTATTCGGTAGAGCATAGTACCTTTCTCCCTCCCCCTCCTACCCACACACACACATACACACACTAGCATCCCTAGAAATCTTATTTATCTTATTTGAAAATTCAGTTTGGGGAATTTCGGAAATGAACCAACAAAATGCTGAAATTTTGCAGTCAGTAATCGCAAAATTGTAGATTATTATTCGGAAATGTCCAAATAAGGGAAACCATTGAATCAGAAAATAATTGATTTTTGTCTAAAAGGATATAGCGATGAAATGAAATGGGAAGGCAGGGTTGAGTATGGAGAATGAGGGATGGGCAGATGGGTGGGCATAAAATTCAATCAATCTAAATTAAGTTTTCAATATTCTTACCTGGTGAGGCCAGAATATGGCGCTACGAATGTATTCAATTGAGAGCCAAATTAAAGCTTAGATTCGGTCGAAATTTACAAAGATTTCATTATCTAAGGCCAAATACATTATTAAATTCAGACGAAATTCGAAAACTTATGAAAATATGTTGTAATTATAAACCAAGTAAAGGATTCAAAATACCTGCTTGGGGCCCAGGAGCAACGCCCCGGAAGCGCTACGATTTTAATCATTAGAGCCAAATAAATTCTTAGATTCGGGACAAAAATCCCTGTTTTTGTTGCCCCCTCCCTTTTCCCCAGCCTTCTTCGGCTCTATTATCTTATATCGAAATAATTGCAATTATGCTTTGGCCAATTGAAAGAAAGCAAGCCCCTTTTTTGTTGAGAATGTGCACTTTTGCAATCTAAAAAAAATCATAAGCACCCAGAAATTCAAGATTTTTTCCACCTTTTTTTTTTTGCGAAAAACGAACACAAATTCCTGGCTACGGACCTGCTGAACGTGCAGTTTATTAGAAAACAAAAGGTATTTATTGCCAGCAACCTCCCCCACCTTCTCCTTTTTTTAAATTTTAATTGGGCTTAGTAAACCCCCTTGATCCATTTATATTCTGGAGTATTATTCAAGTATTCGGGATGACGTCATAATAGTGTCATACTGAAGAAGTAAAGCATTCACATCTGGCATGTCTGGCGACCTACTTTTCTTCTCTGATAATTTTGTTTAAAAAATCCTTGCTATGGGTGTGCTGGTCACCCCAATATTGAATTATTGGAGCGTCTTTGAAATGGGACCCCAGGGCAAACTTACGATATATACCCACCCCCTTGCCATATACTAAAGTGCTCTTCTCCACCTTCTTTGCAACGGTTAAAAAAATGTTATGTACAGGCTACCAAAATTTCAACAAAGAGGCATTTTTAATTTTTCCGGGAAAAAAAACAAACAAAAAACAATGGAGGCCCTCGCCACTGACTCGCTGAAGACTGGGCTCTTGAGTGTGACTCATGCGGACTTGATTTAGAATCTTGTCAAATATAATTATGCTGATATACCGAGTTTAATCAATTTTACGCAACTCAGAAAAGGATTAAAAACCTTCTAAACTATTTTGAGGACCCCTTATTTGCTTTTCACATTGTTTGGGATATTAAATATTCCGAATTATGATCAATACAATTGATTAATCGTGATGTAAATATTTCTGAATTCAAGACTTATGATCAATAATTTCCCAATTCTTATAGATCTCGGTATGAAAGTTTCCTATTTTCCCGAATTTTGGTTCTCAATATCTTGATCTGAAATTCACAAATCATGCAAATTGCCGTGGCTGCAAAGTTAAGAAGAAAAGGAAAATAAAGAATACATTTATGACCGATAAATGTTTAGACATTTTCAGGTGAAGTTACAAGGGATTGGAAGGGGAATGGGAGAGGGAAAAGGTGGATTGGAAAGGGAGGACATTAAAATTTGTCACTCAAGTTATGTTGTCTTATATCGAACATGCTTTCAAAATATATTAGTCGAATAAGTGCCCTTCAAATCCTGTGCCCCCCGGATCTGGATTCAAACATCCGCCACCACTCACATGGAACTAAAATACTTTGTTCTTGGTTCAGATCCTCCTTAGAAAATTTTAATAACGAAAGTGCTCTCACTGAAATTTTCCTTAAGTTTCTTCCAACATCCCTGCCAAATCTTTATACGTTCGCTTGGATATTTGTACAAGAAATTTTTGCAAATTTGATGGAAATGTCGTACAAAAGATATTTTCGAAATTCAAAAGCACACGAATCGTGCGTACGTATATAGCCTAAAGCGTGGTGTTCAGTTGTGTACAAATCGTTGCATGTTTTCACCGATAAGATGTTCGGCATGCATGTACAAAATGCCCGGATGACCGAATACTCGAATAAACAGCTAAATTGGTGTTACGATTAAAAAAGTTCCCTCCCAAATGTTCTCCCCTTCCCCCAACCTGTCCGTAGTAGTTGCGTGGTGGCAGGGGTACAGGGGGAAACTGTCACCCAGGTAAGATTTCTGAGGGGATACCAAATGCTCACAGGGGCACACAAATTGTCCTGCGAATATATCTTTATAAACTTTTTATTCCCAACATCTGCGATTTGTATCATTTACAAAACAAACGTTATGGTAGGAACCGGGGGCACTTTCCCCAACTTTTGCAAACAATGGCAAAAGTGCCCCTCTTGCAAGTAAAAAGTGCCCCTCTTAAGTAAAAAGTGCCTCTTTTGCAAGTAAAAGTGTCCCTCTTGAAAATAAAAAGTGCCCCCTTTGGAAATTTGACTTTTAAAAATAATAAAAAATACCCATGGATTATGATTATGATGCAGGAACCTGTGCAAAAATGGCTTCAGTATATGAAAAGATGAAAGAATTAGGCGGATCCCTCCACACCCGGAGCGCGCCCCCTTAAAATGTGAGAACATTTGCACAAATTGTGTAACTTAACCTTTATATTTCTTTAATTACTTTTCTAAACATTATCACAGAAGTGGGCTAAATTTCAACACTTTGCCTTGGCAGGGGGTCTAGGACCGATTAGCGCCACTTCTATCTAAAATTCATGGATCCGCCTGTTAGTGCCCCTTCAACTTCGTGCCCCCCACCCCCCCCACCCCCTTTCTTCACACACACACACACTTTTTAAAATCTTCCTAATCCTCTGCTCATAGCTTACATCAAAAATATGAACAACATCCCTGGACGACAACTACTGTAACATGACTAAAAACACATAGTCAATGGGATCCTACATTTGAACATTCGTTTCAAAATCTATACCCTTTTTAAGTAACTTTAGTGTGGAATTGAAACGATTTTAAACAATTTTCTGCTACCAAAATCACGCCACAAAACGCTAAGCTTCCTGAGGCTTACCCATTTATTTACTTTTTTTTATATCAAAATCACGAGAAGCACCGGGCTTCCTGGTGCTTCGCCACTAGAATTGACACAATTTTAAGCGATTTTCTGCTATCAAAATCACAAGAAACGTATATGCTTCCGGGAACTTCGTTTCTGGCACCTACCAGGGCTTCACCCTTAGATTCCATCCTTGCTGCAGCTGACACAATGTTAAACAGTTTCCTGCTTTCAAGATCGCGAGAAATACAGGGCTTCCAGCCTTCCACGGGCTTCGTCCTTAGATTTGACACAATATTAAGCAATTTTCCGCTACCAATATTACGAGGAACGCAAGGCTTAGAGCCAGGATTTGACACAATATTAAGTAATATTCTGCAATGGAACTCGTGAAAAACAGCACTTCCGGGGTCTTCGCCTCCTGGACCCCTTACCAGGGCTTCAACTCTCAGGATAGATTTGAAGCACTGATTTTAATTTCCCCGCCCCAGTAAAACGTGACCCACCACGCGACTGCTCCGTAGGACAATGCATTTTTGGCGATTGACCAGATTAAAACATTTGTTAGGCCTACGTGCTACTAAGTGTAGGCACCCCGATTTTTGTACACCCCCCAATTTTATGCACCGCCATTTTCATGCACCCCCGAAAATAATTACACCAGTGGCAGTAGGGCCTATGCTAGCCCTAGGGCAATCCGTCCGCTCTAACCTTTGTACATGCAGGAAGAAGTTGTCTGAGGCTCGGGGCCTAGTGTCAATGGTTGACCCGAATTTCGACCACCGCTGAATTTTAGGCCTACCGTTACGACTAAGTTACATCACTCTAGTCCGATAACAATTTTGACTCTAAGCCTAGGCCTAACATTTATATTAATATTCCCCGTACTTGACCGTCAGAATAATACCAGCCGTGTTACTTAATAGTGATGGCTGCCGTTTACTGATGGCTGGCCCTAGTACGGCAGTCCCAATGTCACCCGTACTAAGGGATGCGCATAATGACTAACGTAGGCCTATGCTATATTGAGATGATAATATCCATCAGTAGCATACCTACATGCTTCACACTACTTGCAATAAAGCCGACGAATATCGCTATAGTACACAGTCATGTGTTTTCTGACTAATATAGATAATATACTATAGGCTAGCCACTAGTGTTACATTGCCGCTATATGTAGGCCAATTAATTGCAAGTATTGCCTAGCATTGCCTAGCAAGCTCAATTAGGCTTAACTGTTAGTGCCTAACGTTGGTTGTTTATCTCACGAATAGTAACATCTCTAAGTAATGTAATTTTATCCACCTAGGCTAAAGAAAGTTTGAAAACATCGTTATGACTAACGTGTTAGGCCTAATTGTCACAACCCATGTAGCCTATACACCTAGGTGTATATTATACACATCACTCAGTACGGGTTGACATTGGGATGACGGCCAGCCATCACCAACGGCAGCCATACTAACACGGCTGACATCAGTACAGTCCGATCCGACGGTACTACGGGGAGTACTAGCCCACAGGTGTCTTTATATTTGTAGTAAGTTCAATTAATATATGAACCCTTTTGTTTTACAGGAAACGCAATCTCTTGGTCAGATTGGTTTTATCCTTGTTCGCCAAACTGATCTGCAAATCTGCTGGTGACGATGAGTCTGATAATGGTTCGGACCGTAACTCTGGTGGTGACTCTGACGGTAGCCATGCCTGTAACGCCGATATATCGCGAGCAGACGAACGATACGATGCTCTGGAAAATTCATTGGTAAGTAGGTGTCAGTGACGTCAGCCACAGCCCCATCCCGTCCGGTAACAATAGCTATTGCGCCACGGAAGAGGGACTGGGGGATAAGACCCCCACTTCTCCGAAAGATCGAATGTTTAATTTGTCCAAATCCGAAGAGAAACTATGGGGGTGGGGTGGGGTGGTGGTTACACGATCCACTGGAGGTTATTGCAGAATCGCTTGTACTGTTTATGGATATTGGAAGAGGGTCACAATTTATTCATTTTACTTTCGTATGACAAAGGCGTGATCCCACAAAACGGTTTTGGGCCAATTGTCCCCCCCCCCCCGCTCACCCCTCCAGTTAGTAGTACCTAGCGCCGCCACTGTCGGGGAGCTCTAGCCTTGACGAGGATTTGTTTTACATGCTGGAGAGCAACACAATAAATCCCCGATGGAATATGCAACGCTTTACCGATCATTTACAAACTATGGGGAAAAACTGTGGTCGTCATGTCGTCGAGGTTTCTGTTTAATCTTTCAACTTGATTGAATTTGACCTATTTGGAATGTCTGAAAGATATAGAAAATTTAACCAAGTCTGAAAATAATTATGATTATAATGTGATATGATACCACCCCTCCCCGACCACACACGAATGATCCGACCATTACCTGAACAACATCATTCAAAGGAAGCTTTCTTGAGCTGCTGAGTATAGCCTTAGATATATTGCAGTTTATATCATAATCTGCATAATAATGATATATAGAGAATTAATTTCATTCTAGCATGATCTCATAACATTGAACTCTTACCATGAATTTCAGATGAAACCAGAGGATTTATGGGAAATCCCAGAAAACAAGGATGATATCACGTGGATGGAAGATAGCGGTGAAAAGGACAGTTCAGTCATTCTTAAAGCAGTAAAGAGAAGTAAGTTCTTAACTTTACTTATTTCTGATTTGGGTTGGGATGGGGATTACTTTCAGGAAATCTTCCATAGCTCCACCTGACAATATATCATATTCGTATGGCATTGTTTTGCTCATTTTATATTTATTTTTAACACATATCGAATGATAGGGGCTTGGTGGTAATTTACAGCAAATGTTTAATACCTATTCGTTTGAGTTGCTTCGGACGAATATATTTTTCTAGAGTTTTTTTTTTTTTTTTTTTTTTTTTTTTTATTTTTATATCTGAAACTTGGTTGAGCTGAAAACTCGACGACATACCAGCATGGCGATGTACTGATTTTTCTCATTGTGTTTGTTTTTTGTAAATGGTCGGTAGGTCAGAATATCTTTTATAGCTCAACCTGGCAATCCTTCTGATGGTATACTGTTTTTGTTTTCTCATTTAATATTCATTTTAGACAATAATTCTATAAAAAAAAAAAAAAAACTCGTATGGTGGGGGTAATTTACAGCAAATTTTCATTTCTTATCATTTTTATAAATAACCCACCCATTATTTTCATTACACAGATTGTGCAAGTTCATGGCTATGAAAGAAGGGAAAACACTTCAAGACAACTTCAAGGAAGATATTCAAAATCTTGGCGTCCCCGTCATCAAACGAAGTTCCATGAACTTGGTCATCGGTCAAGGTGGTGGAGCAACAATCCTGGGAAAAAGGTCCGTTGGGGTGGTCAAGCTGATGGAGCTCAGTCTTGATAATTGGTCATCCACTGAGTCCACAGAGCTCGTGGCAGTGAAGTCATTTCATGGACGAAATTTGAACCATCGTGCTCAGGTAGGAAATCGGATATTTTCTCACGTACCAATCACGGGTACATGGAAAACCCCTGCATCGGCGATAGGGAAGGGAATCAACATTGAAAAAGGGCGTGGCTAAGGAATCCGAGGGCGTGGGTGACAAATATGCAATCATCTAAAATTTTAACCAATTCTGACGGTCAACTCGTTGACTCTGGTAGAATCATGAACATTTTTCACCAAAGACAATTTGTGAAAAGCAACGAAAAACAAAGAACATGTTTAATGCGAGTTGAAAGGGGGAGGGTGTCACACCAACATAGTATCGCTATAGTTTCAATATTTCGGAACAAATGTGAAAATATGCAAATTTGATGTTGGTGCCTTCATTTCATATAAGATGAACTTGCTTGACCACTAAATTAATAATTGAAAGTGGCCCCTAGCCAGCTCTCATATCATGTTTCCAAAACTGGGGCTCAACTTACATAAAGGTGACCTAAAGTGTGAACTGCAGATTTTTTTAAATATTTTTTTTCATGAGGTACAAAAGTTTGCGGTCATTTGAAAACATACCGTTTCATTTAATTCCAAATACGTTTTCTTCCAAAATTGAATGTTGATATTTCTGTTAATGAAAGAATACAACATTATATTAATGCGAATGTTGTTTATCAATATCTATAGATAATAAAAGGAAAAGTCACGTTTATGCCGATATTATTTGTTATCATTGCAGGAACTTCTGGCTGAAGTAAAAACCCTGAGTATCTTCGGAGGCATGGAAGGGCTTTCAAAGTTTCATGGTGTAAACACAGCTTCACCCATTCCAGCAATTGTGGAGGAATTTATTGGAGACAAGCATTTCAAGAAGTCAATCAACATGTGGGTAGCCGTAGTTTCAAATTGTGTGACGAAAATTGAATGGCTGCAAATTCTGCAAAGTGTAACAAATGCTGTCGATTGTATGCACAAGCATATGTGGATTCATCGAGATATTAAAACAGACAATATTTTATTGGTTTGAAACACGGACTCTAAGTTGAGGCAAACCCCATCAACCGCGAACGTGTTTCGGCCAAGCTGATTGACCTAGGTCGAGCAATTCCCGCCAATAATCCAGCTAATTCAGCATGTGATTTCAGCTACGAAAGCCAAATGAAGCTATTTCACCATAGCTTACAGATACTCCCAGAAGTCATTAAAGGGGAGTCACCGTACACCTTTGCATCCGACTTGTACTCCCTCGGTGTAATCTTTCGGATGGTTGCCGCCTATATAGGCCTAGACTGTCTGGATAGACTCGGTGTTTGGTGCATGCATGTAACCCCCTCTATGAGGCCACATCTTTCAGAAGTAATCAAAATCTTAAATGAAAAAATTTAATATGTGAATTTCTAATTTCTAATAATCACGTGTTATCTTTCCAAATGTAATTTTTACACAACTTCAAATCTTTGTTTTATCTTTGTATTGTTTACTAATAAAAACAAATTCAACAATTGACTGTATCGCCTTGACTTATCTTTGAAATTTCTGATTACTTATTAATAAGAAATATGTGTCCTGTCACACATAATATTAACATTAGCAGCTTGTCTGAATGTTCTAAAACATATGACGGTACGTTTCCCATCAATCGCTGTTGTGCGTATTTTTGTGTGAGGAGATACAATATAATTGTATTGGGTGTAAGACTAACTTGCCCGACGAATATTTGCCTGATTTTAAACTACAGAACTAATGTGTCTACTATGTTTATGTGTCTACAATCACACAACTTGATAGAACAATTAATGTGAACATCCCCATTCCCACCCCACCCTTCCAGTGGCATCATCATAGATTTTGGCTTGGGAACGGTCATATGGTACTCAAGTGCTACACGCGGCATTGCGTAACAGCGTGTGCCCGCTTTAGGTTGGGACCTTGGCGTGGTCACCGGAAGCTCTGAAGATTTCTTGTTTTCGGTACCCCAAAGTTCGGAAATATAACTGATGCAAAGAAGACAATTTCAAATCATAGTATTAAGATCTACTTAGATAAGTAATTGAGTTACCATTTCTAAACAGGCAGGAGAAATTTTTCCTGAAAATTGAGAAAATGCGGAGAAATTAGGGGGTTCATGGGCGAAATCCTGGTATGTGGTCCAAAGGGAGAAGCCCCTGGAAGCTCTGAAGATTTCTTGTTTTTGTTGGCCGAAATGGCTTAAAATCAACACAAAGTTCTAAAGTTTAATTAAGGCAAGTTAAAATCTACTTAGATAAGCAATTTGGTTTACCATTTCTACAGTTCTAAGGAAAAATATTTCCCTGAAAATTAAGAAAATTCAGGCAAAATGTTAAGAGTTCATAAGGTCGTCCACGGGGATAAGCCTGGAAGCCCTGAAAAGTGTATACGTGCGTGAGTGAGTATATATTTCATACGTCAAAGTTTCCCTACCCAAGAATCAGCATCATTCCGAGTCGAGTGGAGATGATTCAGGTATAACGATTCGGGCAGGATTCCCATAACTCTCTGATATAACAAGTACATCTGACCAGTCAGCCTTCCCCCACTTATTTTCAGAAATTACGTTTTTAATGTCCCTCACCATCCCCCACGTTTTGGAAGTTGACATCAAACTGTCAACATTCACGGTTCCTCCAACCTCCCAACTTTTTGGAGACTGGCTATGCTACTTTATCCGACATTTCACTTTCTTGTCAGGTTAAGATATGGTGACCCGAGAATCATGTTGTCAGCACATGCCGAATCGGGAGGACATGATTTTGATATCCAGCTGAGTCAGGCATTAATCAGATATATATTTGATTTAAACAGTATAACATCCGAATTTATTACCACTTTGTCATAAACATTTTTCATTAGACCCTGACCACTGCTTGATCAGAGCCTCCTTATTAGTTTATTGTATAATACATCACTGATATCCTGATGTATTGAAATATTTTAATTGTCTGCACAAGGGGCTGGAATACAGTCGACAAGAGTCTGATAGTCTTGTAAAAAATTATAATAAGAGGGGGAAACAGGTCTTTAGCATATCGTCTTGCTTTAGACTATTCTAGAGCCAAACGTTGAAATGCTTTGCCCTTTTTGAATTTTTGTCCAAATCTTTGGAAGAACAACACATATTTGTCTTCATAATCTCAATATGTTTTATCATTTTATATCAATTTATTGCAGAGAGTCATAGTTTTCAAAGCCACCAAGTATTATCATTGTGCAAAAACTGGGTATATTTTAATACATAATTTTTCAGAATTTTAGATCTGGCCGAAAGCGAAAGAAAATTTTCATTCATAAATGGCCATTTACCTAATTGGAATAATTTTGAATGAGAGTCGGCTGGACATGACATAATACAGTACAGAATTGACGGAAGATGAGTATCCAGCAGCGTGTGAAACTCAAGACATTTAGAGCTTTGGTATAATCAGGAATTTGGTATATTGAAAATAAAGGATTGAAGAAAGACGATGTTTACAATGGAGTGCGCCTAACAAGCTGCCTCTCCAATTAGTGTCTGTTTTTCCTTGTAAATTCATGTTTTATTTTTGCTTAATTTGTGTACTGGACCTTAAAAGTGAATACACTAGCAATCAGGACTTATATTTTGTGTTTTTCAGAATCATTATTCTCATATTTAATGGGAACATAATTGTTGAACTTTTTCATTGCTGTTCACCACTTTTGAAACTGTAGTCTAATACCTAGGCTTGTTTTTTCAAGAGTTTTTCCTGTGTAAAAACCTTCACTTACCCAGCTTTTACCAGGGATCTTGATTCATTGTTGTGTAGTCAACCAAGCGGCATAGAAGCCCCACTTACCTTTAACTTGGATGAAGTGTTGTACATCAATAATCTCTAAATAAAGGATCGGGACATTAATCTTATTAATCATTTCCATCTTGTATGGATTAAAACCTATTAATGATTGCATGGACTTCAAATGTGTGGTTCCACTATGAAAACCACATGAAATACAACAAAAAGTCCATCATCATAAATATCTGACTTTACGCATTCTATATTATAATAACACAACCTCAACATTTCAATTGGAACTTCTGATAGCAGGGGATATCAATCCCAACCCTGGACCTGATACACAGCATGTTACACAAAATATTTCAACCCCTAACTATTCGCAAACTTCTACTATTTCCTACAATCGTGATGAACTCCTACATTATAAGTCCTCTACATCTATATCCACAAAGTCGCTCCTACATTATGCAATATTGGATCATTTAAAACAACTTGGGATACTCAAGAGTATATATGGGCGACGCAAGACACACAGAGGTAAAAAAGCTGGTAGCCGTCGAGTTAAACAAATTCCGGTTCTTACCACATCAATACCTTTTCGGCCACTAACTATCATTGATGATCGTTCTGATGGTGGTGTTTGTTTCAACAATTTGAAGTCACTTAAACAACATATAAATGATCAACTTAACTTCTGTTCTCTGAATACACGGTCAATAAGAAACAAGACAATTGACTTTGTTGACTTTGTTTTGAACAACAACCTCGATATCATTGCTATAAGTGAAACTTGGTTGAAAGCTGATGACTTTTTAACAATTGGTGATTTGACCCCAGTAGGGTACTCATTTCAACATGTTCCAAGACTCAATAGATCTGGTGGTGGAGTTGGATTGCTCTACAGATCAAGTTTATCTGTAGCCTTAATATCTGAGACTATAACATATTCTTCATTTGAAGCAATTCATGCTGAAATAAAATCAAATTCTCAATCCGTTCGTCTTGTCAATATTTATCGCTCTCCTGGATGTCATTATGGTCATTTTCTTGCTGAATTTGAAAACATGATAGTTGAATACCTTCTTCATCCTTCTGATATTCTATTTTGTGGAGATTTTAATATTCATGTGGATGACACAAATAATCCTGCCGCCAATTAATTTAAAGATTTATTATCTTCTTTTGGATTATCTCTACATGTGCATGAACCCATTTACAAGCATGGGCATTGTTTAGACCTTCTCATCACTCGAGAACATGTGTCTTTACTCAACAATATGTATATACATCCTGGATTATCTGATCATTATGCTATCATGTGTACTCTCAATCTTCAAAAACCTCCCTTACCTTCGGTTTCCACCAAGGCACGTAATCTCAAAGAAATTGACATTCATCAATTTTCTGAGGATGTAAAATCTGCCTTTGCTGCCACTAACTTTGAAGAGTGCACTTTGGATATTTGTGTGGAAAAGTATGAAACTGTTCTTCAAGCAGTTTTAGACAAGCATGCACCCGTAAAGAAAAAGACTGTTAAACTAAGATCGGCTAGTCCTTGGTTTACTGATGAGATACGATCTGCTAGGAAAATTCGTCAACAGTTAGAGCGGAAATGGATTCAATCAAAGCTGGAAGTCCACAGGCAGGCATATTGCATGCAGCGTCATATTGTGGTTAAGCTGATTGATCAGGCAAAGACGGCATGTTATTAAAGTAAGGTTGGTGACTGCTCTGGGGATCAGAAAAAGCTCTTCGATGTTGTTAACAGCCTTTTGCACAAGTCTAAAAACCAGTCCTTCCCACTTCAGATTCTGACAAAACTCTTGCAGAAACATTTTCAAACTTTTTGTTAATAAAATTGAAACTATTCGGCAATCCTTTGATATGAATACTACTGATTCTATTTGTACATCTACTATTCCTGCTCCAAATGTTAGAAAATATTTCTGTATTTCAACCTGCGTGTGAGGATGAAATACGCAATATCATGATGAAATCACCATCAAAATCATGTGAACTTGACCCTGTACCTACTTCCTTAATTAAACAATGTATTGATATTTCTGTACCATATTTCACTGTCATTGTAAATAAATCTCTAGAAGATGGGTGTTTTCCTGACAGCCTAAAGGTTGCACACGTTCGTCCCCTCCTGAAAAAGGTTGGCCTTGATCGGGAGGTTTTGAAAAATTACAGACCTGTTGCAAATTTAAAATTCTTGGGTAAAACAATTGAGCGTGTTGTATCCTCTAGACTTTCAAATCATGTGCATATCAATATGTTATCAGATCCATTTCAATCTGCTTACAAAGCACACCATGGTATTGAAACGGCATTACTTAGAGTTAACAATGATATTTTATCCGCAATGGATGATGGTAAAATAACTGCTTTGATTTTGTTAGACTTAAGTGCCGCTTTCGATACTGTCGATCATAGTATTTTGCTTTCACGTCTAAGGGACTACATTGGAGTTAATGATATTGCATTGAAATGGTGCCATTCTTACTTATTTCATAGGCCTCAGTACGTGTGTATAGGGGATGATGTATCTGTACCTGTTTTTCTGGATTTTTCTGTACCACAAGGTTCTGTTCTAGGACCACAATGGTTTACAATATATACATATCCTATCCGTGACATTGTAATGAAATATAATCTTGCTTATCACGTCTACGCTGACGATACACAAATTTATTTTTCCTTCAAAGCTTTGCAGCAACATAGTGTTTCAACCATCCAATGCTTAGAAAATTGTATTAGAGATATTCGTATTTGGATGAAAAAAAACTTTTAAAACTAAATGATGACAAAACAATGTATATGTTAATTGGATCTCGACAAAAACTTGCAAAATTTACAATGCCAGATATTGTCATTGGTGATTCTAATATCAAATCTTGCTCTCAAGCACGTAACCTAGGTGTCATCTTTGATTCAACCATGAGTATGAACTCTCATATTTCACGGGTTACCGCACTGCTGCTTTTCATCTTCGAAACATTGGTAAAATAAGGAAATATCTTGACTCTACTGCTACTGTTCAAATCATACATTCCTTTGTGACTTCACGTCTAGATATGGGAAATTCTCTACTGTATGGTCTTCCTCAAAAACAAATTCACCGTCTTCAACTGATTCAAAACTCTGCTGCACGCCTTGTAACGCTCTCAAAGAAATCTTGTCACATTACTCCAATCCTAAAAGACTTGCATTGGCTCCCTGTGTCATATAGAATAATATATAAAATACTGCTTGTTTACAAATCGTTGATTGGGTGTGCTCCAAATTATATCTCTGACCTTTTAAAATCATATATTCCTACTCGTGCTCTTCGATCCAGTGACAAATTACTTTTATGTGAACAAAAATCTAACCACTCATGGGGTGATAGGTCTTTTGGTATAGCTGCACCACGGTTGTGGAATCAATTACCCTTCATGTCAGATCATCCAATTCTCTTGCAATTTTTAAAACAAATCTAAAGACACATCTCATGTCCAAAGCTTTTATTTGATATTGTTTTGTGTATACATATGTGGGTGTATGTGCGTGTGTAGGCTCCTATGTATGTTTTTGTTATTTTTTAATTGTTATTCCTTTATGTTTTCACATTGTACGGCGCCTTGAGCACCTTCTGGGTGGATACGTGCGCATTATAAATCTTATTTATTATTATTATTACAACTTAAACTTCACAGATAGGCATTTGAGTGTTGGGTTGTTTGTAAATCATCCTTCGTATCTGGGAAGTTTTTTTTTTTTCATACGTGTTTAACCTTCGTGGAATTGTACCGTTGAAGCTGTATCTTAACACAGAATTTGCATGATTATTTAAAGTTATTTGAGACATCCGCGAAAATCTTTAAGACAAGGCTGCACGGAGTGTTAAACAGTTAAATTGTAAGTAAGCTTCAGCTATCAAGTTTTTTTTTTTTTTGTATTACATGACACGGGTCACGAAATTAGTAAAGGTGTGTGTGGGAGGGTAGGGGGCACCAGTGGCGTAGCCAGCATTAAAAAAGTGAGGGGGTCCTAGACCCACTTCCAACACGAAATGTTGAAACTTAGCACACTTTTGAGGGCAATTTTGTTTTTGAGGAAGCAAAAAATATATAAAAACAAAGATTATCCCAAGTTTTTAAAATGTCGTGGAAAAAGTGGAAGAGGAGGTCTGGGATCCCCCATTCACATGGCTACGCCACTGGGGCGCCATATCAAAACTTTGAATATTTTGGAAAAGCCGCCTTTGAAACAACGATTATGGAAAAAGAAACTTGTTCTCGAGCCCCCGTGCCCATGTTCCACGGCCCTTGAGATAACCTTATCAACTTTAATACACTTATTATACTGAGTGCGGCGCCTCTGACTATATCAACGTCACGTATTCTGAGATGAAGTAAGCCTAATTCTTGTCCTTTGGAAATCTTTACAGTCGGTTATCTTCTTTAACGTGGAGATTTCAGTTCGTGCTATAATTCGTCGAAATGCAATGATTCAATTTGCACTAAAATACTACTTACCTGCCAGCAATTGTTTTGGAATGAAATGTATTTATACACCATTTCATCAATAACGACAAATTGACATTTTTTTTCCTTCTCTAATTCATCATAATTATTTCTCCACGCAGGTTCCCTTTTGTCCAGTAGCATAGCTTGACTAGGAGCAAAAGCCTTTAATCTTCCTAATCCTGGTGTTCCATTTTCCGGTTAATATCTTGAATAATTATGTTTCAAAAGAAACTATTGTCAAAATTATCAACATTACCATATTCCCAACTTTTGTTCGAAATTTCCAAGCGGGGGAGTGGGGGAGGATAGAAGGGGGGGAGGGGGTTCAGGGAAAGGTCTGGTAGCCGTAATTTAATCTTCCTTGTTTCACTGAGTAACCAAAGGAGATAAAAAAGCAACAAAAATAATTTGCCTCTTCAACTGTTGAAGCTAATGTGGTTTTTCTAAATTTTCAATTTAAATTTCAGTTATTAATGTATTCCAACTGAGCTTATAAGGAGAAGGGGATTCGTTTCTAAGGATTTAAAATTTCAGACTTTGGCCTTCCCCCATGCCCAACCCTCACCCAGCCCCCACCCCACCACCAACCCACCCCCACCCACCGACCCACCCACCCACCCCTTTTTTTCTGATTACGGAAAAGTTGCTCATGCATAGGTCAAAATCTATTTGGAAGATAACCATGTAATATGGTGAGAGAGTAAGGATAGCGTTGTGCTTTTTTGAGATATTTTATTTTCAGTTTGGCTTTTAAAATATATATATATATATACAGTCGGAAAATGGTATGTGGCAAGAAGTCGTTCAGAAGGATGTAATCGTTAAATCATTTCACAAAAACTGATTTTTTTACAACAACACACAACACTTGTGTACATATAGCGCACTATAGCAAACGTTGTGCAAAAATAACACAACATTGTGTTCAAAAAGTTACACTGTTATGTAAAACTTACTATTCACCTGTGTAAAAACAAACAACTATGTGTTTAATAGCTAATACAATAGATGTGTAAAGCAAACACAATACCTGTGTTATATACGGTAATTAATAGTTGTGTAAAATTGACTAATTGTTGTGAAGAGAGGTTCTGAAAAGAGATCCTATGAGGATATGTACAAGCCCATATGGAAATGATATCGAAGTACCTCTATAACACCTCCCTGCAATATGTCAGAGACTCTTTTCTTGAATTACATGACAAGCTTGCAATTTGAAAGTAAGCGGTATTAACTTTGAAGTCTAAGATTTCATCAATTTCATTTGGCAATAAAAATGTAGTGGTATATTAAATATAAAGTTGATTTAATATTTTCAATGTTTTAAATCTCCACTAAATAAGTTTGATTTAGGTAAAGTATTGATTTGTGCATAAATAAGCTTTTTATTCAAAGTAGATTGATACAAATCTGAGTAAACAGATGTATTCAGATCAGTGGCGTAGCCAGGATTTTCATATTGGGGGGTGGAGAATTGAATTAAACCGACAAGAGATTTAGTGTGTAGTTAAGGTGACACCGAAGGTGTCACTTTCAGCGCAAAGCACTTGACTTGTGGGCGTGGGGTTCAGGGATCCGCTCAAGGGCTACTGATGGTGTCCAGAGGCGAAGCCCCGGTAGGGTCCAGGGGGCGAAGCTCCCGGAAGCTCTCGCAAATTTGACATTTCAAGGGGAAAAAAGTATGTCACAACGCATAGTAAGAAGGTGTATTATACAAGTCAAAATTCATGTCAAAGAGAGCTATGATACACAAAATACAAAACACCAAATCATGAAAACGCATAATGTGGAAATATAATGTTTTATTGTTTACGTTTGTACATGGTTAGGTTTATCGTCACTCTTTGAAAAATATGGGTTGTCCAAAAGGTAAAGGTTTTCAATAATTTACTACAAACTTGTGTAAATGTTGTCAAACGTTTAAAATGAGCCAATTCTGTATCAAGTGCCCTCCGACACCCACCTTCCCCTCTTTCTCTCCCTCTCTCTGTCTTAGTTCATGTATTTAAATACAAAATCGCACAAATGTTCAATATATTATTACCTAACAAGATTTTTCTGAGAAAGTGCCCTTTTGAAATTTAAAAACATAATAAGTACCTTGAATGTCAAAGCTTCTTGAAGCGACGGCACCAATCTGAACCGACGAATTAAAATATGAACCGACGGTTTAAAATATTGGGCAATCGCTCCTCGCACCCCCTCCCCACCACCTCCCTTTGACTACGCCACTGATTCAGGCACATTTTTTCAAACTCCGCCCCCTTTTATATGTTTGTAATTTTAACCCAACGTTGTGTAAAATGGACGTTAAACATGACATGTGTGTACATATTTCTACACGACTTTTTTGAGAGTGTTTGATGAAAGCAAAATTGTCTTTTGTCTCTAAAAAGGTGTGTGTGTGTGGGGGTATAGTAAATTATGATATTTGGAGTCAAGGGGAGAGGCACTCAAAACTCTGCGGAGTTAAAAAAAATAGAAAATCGCTACTACAGACTATGGTAAGAAAATATTGATGAACATTTGATGAACAAAATAAATACATTCTTTTAATATGAAAAAAAAGGGGTTGCATGGAGTCCATCTTCTGGAGAAGCTCTATGAATCGATCCTTTTCTTAAGGAAATTCAAATTTCATTTTTATCCCAAAATTCTAAACAGTAAAAATATCAATTATTGTTTAATGAATGCCCAAATCGATGTTTTCTCTGATAAAGGGATGGGCTGAGACACACTTCCCCCACTCGCTTAACAAGTTAAGGCCATACCCCAATTCCTATACCTTTATACGTGTATTTACATAGCTCACATTTACGTATATGTATGCATGAATCAAATAAAGGATAACAAATGGAGTCAAAGTGTTACGAAAGACTGTTAGAAAAGTAAAAAAAAAAAAACGTCTTCGTCATAAACGTTTTGGAAAAAAAAAATGTTTTGGTGGAAAGGAAAAATAGTTTTGAAGACCCTATAGTAGGCATGCACTGCTGTAAGTACCCGTGTTTTCAACATTAAACATTTTCTCTCCCAAAACCTCAAAAGTTTTGGGAGAAAAAATAAGGGTTAGATGTCTAATCCTAGTCCCAAATAGTCAGTATGCGTGCTTTAACATCAAGCGTTTCTTTTATTTAATTATTTTTCTTCGATGGTTTCGTTCCTTTCCAAAACTTTATTTTAATGCCCTAATGAACTTTTGTAAAACGTACACCGTCAGTGATTCTATAAATGTATACGCCACTTCCTGTATTACTTCATGGTGACTACACTTATTATTTATAATATTTCTTTCATTTTCCAGATTCATCATTGGAAAGAAGGGCTCAACAAGAAAATATCTCTTCGCTAGAAGATAGGCCTAAATTTGGCAAGCACTATTCTTTATTTTGACTTTGCTTGCACAAAACAACTTTCAAGTTGTAAAGATCGTACAAATTGATAAAATCTTGAAGGAATGATATAATTTTCGGAATCTGTTAGCATTCATACTACACACTTCTTCACCGCTAACATACAGCAATGCAGTGCTCTTCTTGTCTGCGCCTGATATATTACGTAAGCATGTACCCGGCGCAATTTTCGTCTTGACTAAAAGGGTATATTGGACGTTCTTTTATCTGGAAGTTTAGAAGTTATAACAATTTAAAGAGCAGAAAAATGTTTTTAAAAACACCTTGTATATTATATATCCTTCAGCTTGGTGATGTCATCAAGGCAATTCCAGCATAGTTCTGATGTATTTCTTATAAATTTAATCACACCTTTTTTACATTATCGAACAACATTTTTGGTTCGTTATAGAGATAAGGTGGAATATATAATTTACAAGAAAAGATTTTGTTTTTTCTTGGTGTGCATCACATTTATAATGAGAAAAACAATCCAAATCATTTTTACCGAAATACACAAAAGACGTTTTGTTGAAATTGCCTCTATGACATCACAGGTGTTGCCAATCAGTCACTTTTGTCCAGATTCAAAAATTATTAAAAAATTCGGAACTTCTAAAAACGGAATAAGATATTAACATAATTTTAAAAATATCTTTGTTTGGAGAAACTTAAAATACCTCTGGAAAAATATCTTTGCTTGGAGAAACATAAAACTCATGAAAATGCCTTCATCACTGTTATGGCTAAAACTTTTCCGCTCCCATTTGATGTGTTCACCACGCTGTTTTCGAAATATTAGAAATAATAGACAATAGAGCTAGGCTTTTAGGCGGAAAACGGCCATTTTGAAAATTCAAATATTTTTCATCACAATGATTTTTAGTATTTCAAGTACATCAATTAGAAACTATGACATTTTATCGCAGCATCTGAACAATATGGCTGCATGACTTCAATATTCCCGTGTGTTATAAATGTTCCTATTAATAGGCATGCTTCCATACTGAATGGTGGACTCCGTATGATCAATATTTTCAACTTTTTTAGTCTTTAAATTCACTTGGGTAAAACTTTATTGTAGTAATAATGTTGCGCACTGGAAATCAATTTCGAATTTATTATCTATCTCCCTTTCAGAATAGATTGATGTTTAGGTGCAATCTTAGCAAAAACGATTTCTTTTCTAAATCAAATAATTCTATAAAAGAAATGTGTGAGGCTTAGGCTGATTTCAATTTCTGTGAACCTGTGAACTGTTATGGGAATCAAATAATTCTCAGCAAGCATTTCGTTACAATTGACAACCTTCATTTCTTCAATGTCAATCTGTTAGATACAAATGCTATCTTATGTAAGGAATTTCTTTGATACTGATGGTGAACCTGTTTCGTATTGTAATTTTGTTAGTAACTTTGGCATTACAAACCTGCCTCTCACTGTATATTTCGGCATTTGATCAGCTATTGCATATCATTGGCGTTTTAACTTGGGGGCTCTTTATTCATTTTCTTGTATTTCTGAGCGTTTTACTCAAGGGCGTATGAGGCAGGGGAGGGGGGCCCCAGTCAAAATTCAAGGGGGGCTAAACTATGCTTTAGCCCCCCCCCCCCTCCCCTCCTCTCACTTCTCATACACAAAAAAAACCTTATAAGACTTATTTATACCCACTTTAAATAATATAACTTTATAGGATATTGTCATATGTTCTAATTTCTTCGATTATGTTGAAAAAAAAGGTAATGCAATTTCAATAGGGACTTTATTACTTCTTAGCGCCCTCATAATCATTTTGAGCTGATTGAAGCTGTATTAAACATAACATTTGCATGTTACCGCAGATTACGAGCGCGGCCCGCAGCATAGGTATTTTTCCCAGGAGTGTTTGAATATGTACATGTCTAAAAAGAAAGAAATGCTTTTTCATAGAGAAAGAACTGTTTTGTTATAGGCTGTACAACCCCTTACTTAAATTGATCCCATGGGCTGACGGGATATACCTGAAAACAGCTTCCCTCATGCTCAGATATGTCAAAGAAGGTTGTTTTATAGATGTAAGCTTGAGAATTTTGAATAAACACGTTTTACATAGACTAACACGTGTTTTTTCTTTTTGCGTATCTGCCTGGTCTCTTTTTTAGCTCCATGGCCTGGAGTCTACGATCGAATCCTTTTTGTAAAAAGTG